>JAOXNJ010185758.1:0-10437 GCA_028566655.1 Metis holothuriae
CAACAGCGAAGAGGACGACAATAAGAAGTGGAGAAGCAACGATGAGGATGGAACAGGCAACTTGAAACAAGGTTATACTTGCACTCATTTTAGTGGTTAGTTGATTTCACTTGAATTTTTCATGATAATGACCTCTCGTATGCTGCAATAATAGGTCCTCTTTGTAATTCTGCGTATGACATTAAGGTTCACCGGTGACGGGTTCTTCGTCTTCAATGTATCAAAGCGCGGTGGACGACGAAGAGAGCGACGATGAATCGTCCAAATCTGTCGAAGAGCTCAACACCGAGAAGTGCATCAAATCGAGCAACAACAGCAACGTGGAGGATAGCAAGAAGGACTGCGACCATCACAAACTCAATGACGTTGAGGATGACGGGAGCAACGAATCAACTGGTACGTAGTAGTACAACTCCTCTCTTACGTCTTTAGTGCTCGTCAATTGTGCCTACATTTCAAAACATTACATTGTTTTGAGAAAACCATTGAATTCTCGTAATTTTCGCGACAATTTTTCATCCTATTCCATAGAGGCTGACGACGATGTTTCAGCAGAACTGTTCAACCTTTTTGCCAGCAATACAACCCACGTCAACAAAAGCGAGGAGGAAGAAGAGAGACCTACTGACCCACTTTCATTTGGGTCGTTAAATGGTAGCTCATCTTATTTTAGAATGATATACAATCGGATTGCAAATCATCTTTTACCCGACCCATTGATTGACGTAGAAGATGGATTAAGAGGAGATCGTTTGGACACAGTTGAGGAGGTGACAGAGCCGATGTCATCAGACTTCTTTGGTCAACCACTGTCAAGCTTCACGAATGACTCCGCTAACGAAAAATGTCCCTTTAAAAGTTTATGGCTCACTATTTTTGCAATACATTTGTTTAATGCTTCTCTTTACTCCATAGGTCAGAATATAACTGAGGAAGAGCGAAGTATCAGTGAGATCGAAGTTGCTTCGAACAGAGTTACGATTTCCTACACTAATCAACGAAGAGGTTTAAAAACATAATTCCTTGTCATTCGCCTTGTATTCCTCCCAAGAGCGAAGCAATAAGGCATAATCTTTCGTAACAATTTTTAAGAATGTAAACACTTAATTTAATTATTTTTCAAAGCCTTTGGACCTGGGTCAAGGAATGAGAGAGCTTCTATTGAGGCCGTTGAAAGTCCTCACATGAACAGTACGTCTCTCCATTCTCGTATGGACGAAAGCGAAGAAGGTAATTTCTATTTTTTGGTTCTCTTGGAGGTGATGTTTGATGTACCAAGCGAAAGCATTCACTGTCAATTTAGTGTCCTAAGTAAACAGGCTTTGTGGTGAAGCCATCATTGTTGTGACGAAAACATGCTTTTGCTCCCTCTGTTTAGACAATCAATTTGGCCCCGATTCTTTCCCCATTGTGGTAGACCTTTCTTTCCAAGCTGTCAAGGCTCTCTCCAAAGAGAAGGTCAACGACAACCCTGACAACCGTGATCACCACAATGGTAGCTTTACGGGGGCTGACGATGACCACATGAGTATGGACGATGGTGGCAAAGGACAAGATCCTAAAGTGACAGCCTTTCACTCAGTTGAAGCCTCGCCACGGGGCAACGACGGTGGGTACCTACGAAGAAGAGCATACAGTATATGTTTTTCCCTGTTGGGTGAGAGTTATCTTTGTGCAATATTTGCCCTAATCTGAATAATTTTGTGTTTTAGATGAATCGTTGAGGACATTTAATGATTCAGAACCCTGGAATGAGTTGAAGAAAATTGAACCACAAAGAGAACCATCAACTCCTTTCAGCAATAGCAGCAACAAAGTATGCGTAATTATGTTGTGAATATTGGTTTTCCCTTTTCAGTACAATTTCGTATGTTAATATTACATGCCGTTTCACTTAGCAGAGCAATGCCACTCCGAGGTGTGATCGACTCACAAGTGGAGCTATTCGAACAATCTCACTCGAATTCTCTCCACTTGAAAGACCCCGCACTGCCGACGACGTCATAGATGGTCCACGTTTCAATGTCAACCTCAATACCAACGTTCATAGCAGCCGTTGTTCCCTGGGAAACAGTAAAAAAGTGTCTTATAGGACCAGGTTTTTACGCTCATTCTCCTTCTACCCTCATGTTACGCGTGACGTTGTGTTTCATCCAAGTGTCTCTTTCTTCAAATAGTGGATTTGGAGGGAGTACTAGCTCCCTGAGCTCAGCCTCTCCCCTGTCTGAGGAGACCAATTTTTCTGCTAACCATTTGTTGGAAACGAACGTTGCCGATATGTCCAATGAGGAGCTTAGAAAACAGCTCGTGGAGTTTTATTACAAGTGGAAAAAGGCCGAGGAGGACAAGCATAAGATTGCTCACGAAGCCTTCATGTAAAAATTAAACACCTGAAATTTGAGTATGTGTAATTGATGAAAGACCCAAGAAATTAGGTCAAGGTTGATAAAAATTATTTTTCCAGGAAGGCCAGTTCGATTCAGCGGGAGAGTCAAAGTAAACTTCAAAGCGTCTTATGGTCTCAAGGTCGCCAAGCTGAGCTCATATCCTATTTACAGGTAGTAATGGGTATTTGAAAACGCCTCTGAACAACATCATTTATTATTGCTCCGTTAATGTTCCTAGAGTAAAGTTTTAGACGAGGAAAAGAAAAGAAAGGAGACTGAAATCGAACTGAGCTTACTGAAGGGAAATTCAAGGGTCTTTCCAAAAAAGGTGACTGCCAAAAAAGTCCTTTGAATCGATTGATGTTATAATGCCTGTTGTTATGATGTTGTAATGATGTGATGTTATTTTTATATAAAAATTGATGTCATATACCTATTTGTCAAGGGATCATCGAACGAGGAGCTGCAATTAGTTCAGAAATTGTCTTCAGATGCTAGGTGTCTCCGGCGCCAGCATCTGTACCTAAAGACGAATCTGACTGAACAGCTTGCCATAGTAAAAAGTACGTTCAAGCAATGTAATGTCATTGTGCATCATGCTTAAAAAACAAATGTTCTAATGTATAACGCCTACAATCGTTAACCATGCTATGTACATTATAAGGAGAAGCGAATCGCGTTGGAGAAAGGTTGTCTTCGAGTTGCTTAGACGTTTTCAACTCTGTGAAGCAGGAAGCGAATGGCCATAGAGTGAATTTTCAGGTGACAATTACTATTTTTTATTATTTTCATACTATTGTAAGAACATCAAAAGCACAAATATTTGTTCTGGATTCACTCATTTTAAACTGTTTGCTTTTTAAGGAGGTTGTGAATGGCAGATTGGAAGTGGAGAAGAAATTGCTCAAGGCTGAGTGCACAATAGAGACTTTGGCCGCCGATTTGAAAGGTGCAAAGGAACATATTTCCGTTTTGGAGAGTGAATTCGCCTGCAGAAAAAATGAAGAACAACAACTTTTAAAGGTTTGATCGTAAATCGCCATGCAATTGTACATTATACCTCTTCGAATGTTACGGTTACGGTGCAAAATGTTTCCTTGCAAGAGGTTGAATTGAAGTCCTTGGAATGTTCCTATGGCATCCTTTGAAGCAGGAGGAGATGCATCGGAGGTATAGAAGTCTTGAGAGCCACATGAACAACATAGCGGTCATAGCAGATCAACACCACCTTCACGACACAAACGAAGAAATACGTCAGTCAAAAGAGCAAGTTCTAAGCGGTTCGGCGCTCGGGAATCAGGTCCACACTCCACAACCTACAACCGAAGTCTCAACCTCCTCATCATTGGCGAGGTAAGTTTGGACTCATCTTCTGAAAGTCATTGACCCATTCTAACGGTTGTGAAAGGCGAAGATTTATTGACAGGATTCATCGACGTTCCTTTTCGTCCTCAACGTTACTTGGCCAGACGACCCAGAGGGCAGTGGAGAACGCACTGGAAAACCGCTTATCGCAGGTTCCTACCTATCCCTTTTTGCATGTCAAAAAGTCAAGAACAAGGCCTCTAACGATGACACCTTCCTTATAGGTTAAGGATCTTCAAACAAAGTTGGTGTCTTTGCAGCATAACTTTGACACCATCTCAAACGATCTGGACTCGAAGAATGCAACTATACAGAATTTGGAACAGTGTTTGAGTAATGAGAGGGACGTATGTTCTAACCTTAATGAAGAGCTTTTCCAACTTAGATCTACTTGCAAAGACTTGGAACTACAAGTTGAAGCTGCAAAAGAACAAAGGAAGGTTAGAGATAGTGAAGTGCAGCAATTCCAGATTGAATATAGCAATATGAGTGGTGCTAAATGTAAGATCGAGGAGAGACTGAAAGAAAGTGACAAGACAGTAGAAGAATTCAGATTGAACGAGCAGGCACTTATCAAGATCAATGAAAATTTGAAAAAAACTATAAGGGAGAAAGAAGAACTCATTGGGAAATTGGAAGAAGTAAACGAATATGGTTCAATAACAGTGAAAAAAAATATTCTTCGTGAAATAAGAACACTATGCCAGTAAATACTAATATTATCATTTTTTCTTTTCTTTACAATATCCGCAGGTGGGCAGTTCGTATCGTGATCAGTATATAGAAACATTGGACAAGCTCGATAAAACCTCAAGTATTCTCGCCAACCAGAGCCAAACTGATTTGAATAAGAACGACAAGTCATTGATAGAGGGCGAATTAGAGCGATTAAGGGAGTCGTTGCAGCAATTGGAGTCTGAGAACGAGTCATTGACTGCTTCTCTTCAGCGACAGGCTGAAGACACTGCAGCTACGATGGAGACTATGGAGGAGGTTGTGAAGAAAGGTGTAAAAAAGGCATCTGCGTTAGAACAGCAAGTACATCGTCAGAGAGATGAGAATGAACGCCTAGTACTCAAGCTCAAGGATAATGTAGGGGAGACAACGAGGCTAACAAAGCAGGTACAAGCAATTCAATGCAAAAAACGATAGATGAATTACCTAAAGTCTTGTCGTTTAAGAAAAATGTAGAAATTTAAAAAGCCCTTCTTATAATTCACTTCGATGAGCTCTTTCTGAGTATAGGTAGAGTTGTTGGAGGAAGGTAAAAAGAGTTTGGAACTCTCTTTGGAGACTGTTGGTAATGAAAGAGATGTTATCAAAATCGAGCTCGAAGCGGCCACTTCCGAGGTGGACGCCCTCGCCCAAGAACTGAAGTCGATCAGGCAAGAGTACAAAGCTATGATCTCTGTCAAGACGAAAATTGAGTTGAAAATGGCCGACATCGAGAAAGAAGGAAACAGAATGAAACAGAGAGATGAGGACAGTAGTTTGAGAGAACAGCAGCTTTTGCAGGCAATTGCCCACCTCAACTCCAAATCGGGTAAGAAGAGTAGTGCTGTGCATTAGTGGAATTAGACGTTTCCGTAGTGTAACTCTATGCATTGGGTTTCAATAACATTTATTCATGAATAACAATTGTCAATTAGTGAGAACATAACGAAAAACAAAATTTTATACTCATTTTGCAGAGGAGGAAAGGTATCAGTTGGATACGCTGAAAGAAAGCATAAAGCAGGTAAGGGAGGAAAAAGATTATCTGACCAAGGAAGTCAAGACTTTGAAGCAAGAAATAGAGGCTACGGAACAAAAACATCTGCAGAACGCAAATCAGAATTACTCCGTTATAAATGAGTTAAGGACAAGGTAATCAGCGTTTGTAACGTACTTGCTAGTTCCTTTTCATATTGATAACCCCAAATTGAAACATGGAAACATTCATATTATAACATATTATAACGTACTTGTACTATGGCTTCTCCAGAATTGAGGAACAGAAAACATCGTTATCGTCAGTAACTGCTCTAGAAAAGAAAAATGCAAGTCTGCAAGATAGAGTAGGGTATTTAAGTACTGAAAAAAAGTCGTTGCATGAAGAGCTCTGCATGTTGAAAGAAGAAGTAAGGATCCAAAGACTTGAGAGTAAGAAAAGTCAAGAGGAGAAGCTTGTGCAGCTTGAAACAGAGCATGAGGACACTCTCAGTCAAATTAGCAAAGAGCATAAGAGGGATATATTGATGCTTACGAAAAAAATAGAGACTCAAAACAATCTCATTAAGCAACTTAAAAACGAAATTAAGGAAAAGGAGATAAATATCAATACCTTGATGGAGCGTGAGAAACTAAAGAAAGATTCTTCAATGGCCATAACTGACCAGTTGAGAGGTGAAATTGAAGTCCTCAAGAAAAAGTTAAAAGACGACGACGAGAGAAGGAAGAGTGTCAAAGGGGATAATCTTCATTTGAAGGTAAGTCAGCTTGAGACCAACCTGAAAGATACCACAGAGAAAAATAGAGGTCTGCAGGAAGAGATAAGTAACTTGAAAACTCAAGTTGAATTGAAAAAATCAAGGATCAACGAAATCGAAGAGGTTTTAAATGAGACGACAGCAAAGTTGACCTCTAAAGATATTTCAATCAAAAAGCTTGAAGAGCAGAAAACCGAACTCATGACGAAACTTGTAGACCTTGAGTTTGACTACGAAGATACCAATAACAAAGTCATTAGTATGGAAGACGAACTGAGAGTGGCGCAGAAAAGGCTTCAAGAAGAACTTCACAAGGTGGCCAAAACAGAACAGGAAGTTGAGAGTTGTCACAGCGAAATAGCAATTATGGAGGAACAGAGAGAAAATGAAATCAAAGCCATCATGGAACAATGTCAAGCCATCGAAATGCAATCAGTAACGCATAATCTCATTCTTTGTTTCGTGATTGTTTGCAGGGAATAGTTTAACTTCGTTTTGTTTTGGACAGATGGAAAAGGAGAATGAGGTTTCGAAGTTAAATAATAAACGGGAAGCCTTGAAATCGACTATTGAGGAACAGCAAAGTGTCTTCGATCAACTTCAGTTGGAGTTGAAAAGAGCAATGGTTGAAAAGGAAATGACTGTAAAAACGATGGCGACGACTGTTAAAAACTTCCGGGATAAAGAGCTAAAATGGCGTAGAGAAAAGAACACCTTGGAGTTAACAATGTCAGCTTTACAGAGAAAGGTGGATGATCTTGACGTAAAATTGAGTGGAGAAAAAGTCAGGATACAACAATTAGAACAGACAAGGTCTGTTCTTGAGAAGGACAGAAACGAAGCTGAAGAAAAACTAAGAGCCATTACACAAGTGCTAAGGTGATAACTGATAACTGCTATCCTAGAATAGTAACTTGCGTTTCTTTTACTTCTTTACCTCTAATGTTTTCGAAACTAGAACTCTTCCTGCGACCATGACATCTCCTGCGAGTACCACTGAGGTGTCGAGGACTTTGATGATGGACGAAGTGGGCGTTGCAAAAGCAATCGTTCTCAACGCTGTCAACGCTACTTCTTTGCTCATTAAGAAAAGGTCTCAGCTGTATTTGTTGGAAGTTATCTTCTTTTTATATCGTCCATCTTTTGTATTATTATTGAAGGGATGAGGCTGAGGCTCGTGTGCAAGGTCTGCAAGTTCAGTTGAGAGATCAGGCATTAAGTTTGGAGAGCCAAGAGGTGTCCATTGCACGTGAGAGAGAGAAGGGTTATGCCGCTGAACAACAGCTTCAGTCGCTTCAGCTGAAGTTGTCGAACAAAGATGATGAGCTAGCCAAAATTGTAGGTTTATCCCCACAGCGTAAAAGAAAACATCCATTGGAATGAGCTTCGAAGTTTTTTACCTCTTCTTTTCTCTAGCAAGAGGAGCTCAGTTCGAAAGATCGAGAAATTTCACTGTTGCAGTCGAAGGTAACCGTATTAGAACAATCCTTTGAGACCAGAGAACGAAACGTCCTAGCTGTTGCCAAAAAGGAGTCTATGCAACAACAAGAAACGCACAAGAAAATTGAGGGAGTTTTGGTCAGAACGCAAAGCTCATCTATTTCTTGTTCTGTAATCCAATTCAATGGTTGAACCTAAGCGTGTTATTTTTTAAAGGAGGAGTTGAGGGTGTCAGAGGAACGTTTATTACAGTCACGTATAGAGTCCCAACGACGAGAGAGCGAGATAGAGCGTCTGAGACAGCAGCTTCAAAACACCCAAGCTCAGCTTAAGGTAAGTAATAATGGCTTAAACGTTAAGATTAACCTCAACAAAACAAGGCTCAATGCGTCTCCGTTTTGTCCTCTCGTCCCTTCTAAGCTCTTCCTCTGTCATGAGCGTTCGTGGCAAATAGATTAAGTCATCTTCGTTGTTATCGTTGTAGTTACTGTCGTTCCACAGATTATTCTCTAAGTATACAATTGGTCTGAATCTCTTGCACGAATCTGAGAAGACATGTGCAGTGACGATATTAGTGGATATGAAGAGGAGTAGAAACGAAGCCTTGGCTTGATTGCTAATGAAGTCTTGGTCACCAGATCTTATGAGAAGAAAAAGCGTCGTGACAATCTGCATGATCAGAACGCTGGCCACTACGAAGCCAATTGCCGTACTGTGGATGGCGTTATTCACCTTGGACATCTTGTTGACGTAGACAATGTTGTGTCTGTCAACCAAGTGCTTCAGAACAAAGTATAAAAGACCGAAGGGTGTGACCAATGGACACGAGATTGAGAAGGTCATAGTCACACAGAAAATGAGCATGAGGCGGGCATATTGGTCACCGAATCCAAAAGCGCTCCTCATTCTCTCCTCAACAGCCGATTGTTCTGCCTGAGACCTGGACCAACAGATGTTGAAGAGATACCACACATACTCTGGTACTTGGGTTAACTCGAGGCCAATGCCCGTCAGTGCTGCTGTAATGAGGTAGTTGACAAAGAAGGCTCCAGAGTCTGGCATGAAGACACAGCTCCATCGACTGTCAACATTGCTCCCTGAGTCCCCTGTTACAAACCTTATGACAGCACTAGCCGTGGTAAACCCAAAGGTGGGTAGTATGAGCACCATGAATAGAAGAAAGTAGAAGACCTTCTTCATGATTGCATGGTTCTCACAAGATCGAGTGGTGTGACCCAAGTATCGATCAGCGCTGGAGATGAGCATGGGCAGAAGGGCTGAGAAGAGCCATAGCAGGGCAGTGGGAAGGAAGTCGAGCACTACAACAGGGATGTTGACGTCTACTTGCAAGAGGTGCAACAACTTTTGAGTCTGGGTGGCCATCACTTCTGGTGTGCTCACGAACACTATAAGGATGAAGATGCCTGCGTTCACTGCCAGACGACGAACTAAGAGACGATCACCCAAGAGATGCAAGTGCTCCCAGTACACGTCGTCGGGTGTACTGGCGTATTGAACACTCCACGCAGTTGGTTTCAACCTCGACGTGGTCGTTGCAGTCGTCATTGTTGGTGTCAATGCTCCAATGTTGGCCAATGGTCTTGTGATGAGTTCGAAGTTGCTTCTCTCGAAGGCGTCTCTCACCCTCTTTGCCATGCTCAAATTGGCATATGTGACGAAAACGACGCCCAAGGGCTCGTTCAGAGTTCTTTGACGTTCCCTCTTAAACTCATCTCTCAGTCGCTTCTCTCTCTGTTCATAGTACTGCTTGGCGTCCTCGGCCTCGACGCAACAACACAGGAGACATGAGCAACAAGCGCCTAAGTGAACGGGTCGTACGTCAAAGCTGGCTTCTCGTTCTCTGCAGAAGCTCAAGGCCCTTCGACTCTCTTCCCAATCAGAGTAGATGTTCTCTAGCTGACTGACGTCGAACGACAGGCGGATGTCGGTTATACGACAATTGGGGAAGGCGGTCTGAAGGTGGTCGACGATGTCCTCAATGTCTAAACTGTCTCTGGGAACGTTCGATATGATGAGGGTTCTACTCAGCTCGACGGATGCCTCGTGGAAGCCAACATTGATCGAAAAACGTCGCATCACTGCAATCGAGAGCACGAAGAAGGCGAACGAGAGAATTACATGGGCCCACAACCAATGACTGTCCGATTGCACGTTGGCCAGAGTCGTGGTCTCGAAGGTTATGAAGTGATCTGTATCCAGTAGACGTCCGTTGAGGTTGACAGGCACCATGACACAGATTGAGACAAGGGTGATGATGCTCAGGTAGACGATTATGTGGCGTTCAAAGCGAATATACTGCAGGGCGTCTATGCCGCTCTGAGCCATGAGATCTGCGTCTGACATGCGGAAAACGAGACGCAGTCGCGATGACAATGACTCTGAGGAGGACAGATTGGGTGAGGCCAATTCCAACTCCGATCTCACATGAGCGGTCTCATCGTTATTGTTCTTAGCGATGCTGTCGTCGTCACTGTTGTTTTTGTTGAAAAGGGGATTGGTGAAGGTTGCCAAAGTTCCTGCTATGGGGTTACTGGCCTGGTTCCTGGTTGGGTCGATGATGATGTCGTTGACAATGCGCATTGCCTTCCTCTGCATGACGACGAAGAGGATGAAGAGAAACACGAAGATTAGTCCATTTGTCATCAGATTAGCTCCAATGTGGGCTAGTGTATCGTTCTTATCCCCACTTGTCAAACTGCAGTTGACACTAGTCCCCATTCTTAAAACTCGACGAAGTGCGCGATGCGCTATGAAGT
>JAOXNJ010185869.1:0-10436 GCA_028566655.1 Metis holothuriae
AACCTCCCTTGGGCTTCAACTTGCCCTTTTTTCCTCTGGCTTCGTTGATGGCAATCCTCGGTATCACAAGGATGGCGTGAATTGTCATTGCCTCACAAGAGGAAAAAATTCCTGCATTGAAACCTCAAGCTAGGTTCTTAGAGATGCCCTATAGGAAATAATTTCATCCAAACTGGCAACAGTTACGAAACAATCAGAGGATACCCTCCTTTTTGTGATGAAGCCTTCTTTCTCCTTTCTTTTCCTAGCAACCATAGTTTCCGGTCTTAGTTTTTCCCTGTTTCCACAAAGAGTGAATGCTCAGCCACAGGAAATCGAGCAGCCCTTATACAAAGTAATCCTCTCGGAAGCGGATGATGAATTGCAACTGCGTGAATATGAAGATTTTGCGGTTGTGTCCACGGCTATCCCCGCAGAGAGGTTTGAGCGTGCTGCAGGTCGCAGAGATGGGTTTATGAAGCTTTTTGGCTACATTACTGGAGGCAATGAAGAAGGGCAAAAAATTGCCATGACCGCACCAGTTTTCATGACAGAAAATGAAGAGGCTAAGCAAGGAGAAGCAAAAATGGAAATGAGTTTTGTGGTGCCCCGCAAGGTAGTAGAGAAGGGAATTCCAGCCCCCAAGCGCAAAGATGTGCAAATTCAAACAGTGGATGGTGGGCCAATTGCTGTCATTAATTTTCAAGGCGATGATCCCGCCAAAATTGATGAGGCGGAAAAGAAATTGCTCGCTTGGGTAAAAGAGAAGCAATGGACAACCAAAGGCGAAGTATTCTGGGGTGGTTATGACAGCCCCTCTGTTCCCAAAGACAAACGCCGCTATGCGCTCTTTTTACGCCTTGACACTTCTGTAAAAAATCAACCATGAAGATTTGGCATTAGATGCCAGCGAAGCCCTTAGTGTTACGATAGGGATAAGGCATCTATTTAACTCCATAAATCCCTCATTGTCACCAAGCACGACCATTTTTTCTTCTCTGCTTGCAAATTGAGTAAATCTTGCTTACCTAAGAGGTAAGTAAATATGGTAGCTGCATCACCTTCTCGCTCTTTTCGCCGTGTCGTTTTAAAGCTTAGTGGCGAGGCGTTGCGCCAAGAAGGCAGTGAGGATAATATTTCTCCAGAAATTACTCGTGGCATTTGTGAGCAAATTCAACAAGCAGTCCAATCAGGACTGGAAGTTGCTGTAGTGGTTGGCGGTGGGAATTTTTGGCGCGGAGCAAGTGCCGCCCAGCGTGGATTTGAGCGCGCGTCCGCAGATTACATGGGCATGCTCGCAACGATGATGAATGCCTTGGCACTTCAGGCCATGCTGGAGAGTCTTGGTCAGGATACCCGCGTGCAAACAGCCATTCACATGAATAATGTGGCTGAGCCCTTTATCCGCCGCAGAGCAATTCGCCACTTAGAACTTAAACGCGTAGTCATCTTTGGTGCGGGAACTGGTAATCCCTTTTTCTCAACAGATACCACAGCCGCCCTGCGCGGTAGTGAAATCCAAGCGGATGCCATTTATAAAGCAACGAAAGTGGACGGGGTTTATGACTCTGACCCTGTTACAAATCCCAATGCCCAGCGCTATGATTTAATTAACTTCCAAGATTGCTTAGTAAAGCAACTTAAAGTCATGGATGCTACTGCATTTTCCCTTTGCCAAGAAAATGATATTCCAATCATCGTATTTGATATGAATGAAGAAAATGCCATTTTTCGCGCTCTAAGTGGTGAAGCTATGGGAACCTTAGTGGGTAACTACTCAAGCTAGCTTCTTAGAGATTCCCTTGACTTAGGCGGGGACTGGCAGGAAAGTTTGCGCATCTTGTTGCCCAACTTATTGTTGCCCAATTATGCTCGCCGCTCTTTCCATTCAAAACTTAGCGCTTGTTGAGTCCCTTAACTGGGAGCCTAGTGATGGTCTGAGCGCGCTTACAGGAGAAACAGGGGCGGGTAAGTCTATGATTATTGGCGCTTTGGAGCTGTTACTAGGCAAGCGCGCAAGTGCTAGCCTCATTCGCAAAGGTCAAGACCGCTGTGAGGTCAGCGCCCTGTTTCAGCTTCCTGCGCTTCTTGGGCAAAAGCTGGCTCAGGTGTTGGAGGAGGCAGGTATTGAGCTTCAGGCAGAGCTGCTTATTCGCCGTCAATTGCGCTCTAGCGGTAGTCGTCAATGGATTAACGATCAGCCAGTTACGGTTGGCTTGCTTCAGCAATTGGGCACAGAGTTAGTGGACCTTCACGGTCCTCATGATCATCAAAGCCTTTTTTCTACAACTCACCAGCGTGAAATGCTAGATGCCTTTGGGCAACACGAAGCCTTGCGAGAAACTTGCGCGCACTGGTGGCAACAGTGGCATCAAGCACAGCAAAACTGGCTCCAAGCCCAGCGAGAAAATCAAGCCAGTGCCGCAGAATTAGAGCTTCTCCAGCACCGAGCAGAGGAAATTGCCAGCGCGGAAATTGAGCCAAATGAAGACCAAAGTCTGGAAGAAACTCACCGCCGTTTGCGCAATGCGAGCCGCCTGAGCGAAACAAGCCAACACGCCCAACAACTCCTGGAAGCAGAGCAAGGTGGTCTGCTTAGCCAGCTTCAAGAACTCCAGCGCAGCTTGCGCGACTTGGAGCGCTTAGACCCCCAAGTAAGCAACTGGCTAGCGGATTTTGAAAGTGCGCAAGTTTCCTTAAGTGAACTTTACCAAAGCTTGGCAGATTACACCGCAGACCTCAATACAGATCCTGCACAGCAAGCCCAACTAGAGCAGCGTTTTGATTTAATTGAGGGGCTTAAGCGCAAATATGGCCCAACGCTAAATGAGGTGATACAGCATGGTGTTGAGGCGCAAAAGCGGCTGGAAACGCTTGAGAACCGTGACCAAAATCTTGCTGAACTTGAAGAGCTAACCCAGCGTTTTGCCGCAGAATTAGAAAGTGCTGCGCGCTTGCTTAGTCAAGCTCGCCGGCAAGCCGCGCCAAAGCTCGCTCGAGCAATTAGTGTGCACCTAAAAGATTTGGGGCTGGCGCAGAGCCAAATTCAAATTCAGCTAGAAAATCAAGAGCAAATCACTCAATCAGGGCGTGAGCAGGTGGAATTTCTGTTTGCTGCTAACCCGGGAGAAAACCTCAAGCCCTTGCGCCAAGTTGCTTCTTCAGGGGAAGCGAGCCGCGTCATGTTGGCGTTAAAAAGTGCCCTCGCGCAGCAGGATACTGTGGCGCTTTTAGTCTTTGATGAAATTGATGCAAATGTGGGTGGAGAAATTGCTGTAGATGTGGGTAAAAAACTGGCTCAATTGGGGCAAAAGCGCCAAGTAGTTGCCATTACTCACTTTCCCCAAGTAGCCGCTTTAGCTCAGGGGCACTTTGTAGTCAAAAAACAAAGCGAAGATGGGCAGACCACAACCAAGCTAGAAGTTTGTCAGAACGAGGAGCGCATCAATGAGCTAGCTAGAATGCTAGGGGGGAACACTCAGGCAGCAAGGAGTCATGCACAAGAATTGCTCAAGAGCAGTACTTAGAGACAGGCGGATGAAAAAGTGCTCACAGAAAATGGCGTAGGCGAATTCTCTCTGCTTGGTCTCGGTAGTTTTCTGCTTCCGCTCCATTAAGTCGAGTGGCTGCCCTGTCCAATAGGGCTGCTGCTGCTGCCCAGTTTTCTTGCTGCTCAAGTAACGCTACAGCAGATTTGACACAGGCATGAAACCAATAGGTATTGGAATTGCTTGCTTGGCTAGCTGGTTGCTCTAATTGAGAAAATCCTAGGATAACCTCTCGGTATAAGGCTAAGGCTTTCATGGGCTTGTCCATGGTTTCCCAGGCCTGCGCCTCATTCCAGGCGGAGGCTTCTCTTACAGAAAGAGCAAGTGTCGTGTCCTGGCGCAGGCTTTCCCAGCGGTCTAGAGCGCGCTTTCGTGCTTGTTCACCTAAGGGAAATTCTAGTTCACTGAGGCGGTTTTTTAGCTCACCTCTGCGTTCTTTTGTCCACTCTTGTGCGAGGGCATCGTCCAATACCTCTGCGGCTGTGTCTAGCTCGCCAAGGCGTTGCAAGGCATAGGCTTGTTGAAGCAATGCCTCTATACGAAAGGGGGAATTCTCATCTGCGATAATGGTTCCTAGGCGTTGAACGGCATTGGCTAGGGCGTCTTGGGTGGGTAGTTGCAGCGTGGCATAGGCTGCGGCATAGCGTGCTAGGTGGGCGCCCTCACCCTCGGGCATGACGCGCAAATACAAATCATACTGGAGCAATGCGCCTGCAAAATCTCCACGAGAAAACTGGGCTTGTGCCAACTCAAGGCGCAAAGGGGCAAATTGCTCTTGGTTTGACTCAGAGGCATTAAGTGATTCAAATACTTGCTGGGCTGCTTGAATTTCTCCTGCGTGGAGGGCTAGGCGCATTTGTAGCTGCCCTAGCTCTCTTGCTAGCTGGTTGCTTGCTGGGCGCAGTTGTGAGAACCAGCCCTGCCAGCGTGTGAAGTCAAGCGTTTCCGGGTCTTGCTCTAAAGTCCATTGACCTGCAAGCAGGAGGGCGCTTGGCCAAGCGCTTGTTGCGTTTTTTTCTGCTTCGTTTTGTTGTTTTTGCTCAAGAGAGAATTGCTCTAAGAGATTGAGAATTGCTTGTTTATCACCGCGTTTCACCGCCTCAAAGATGGCATTGAGGCGTAATTCTTGGGCAAGCATGATGCCATTTGTGCCAGACTGGACAAGCTCTACTGCTTCCATAAACTGATCTGTGCTTGGTTGTGAGAGGAAAATGAGTGCTTGATTCCACGCTAATTCAGTAGTTAAGGCTCCCTGCTCACCCTCTATTTGCTCTAATAATTCTAAGGCATCTTGCTTGTTTCCTTCTTGCAGGCTGGATTGGGCGCGTAAAAAGAGGGCAAAACTCCCTTTGGCAATTTTACTTGTTTGCTCAGGATAGGCTTTCTGTAGCTCTTCTAAAATAGCCAAGGCGCCTTGCAAATCTCCTGCGCGTGCTCGCAGTTGAGTTAATTTTAGCCCAGCTAGTAAGGAAAACTCTTTGCCTGATTTACCTTGAGTTCTTGCTTCTTCCCAGAGCGGGGTGAAAAGTTCTTTGGCAAGATTCCAGTTTTGCGCTGTTTCTGCGCGCAAGCCTTGCAAATAAGCCGCCCCTTGGCGCAGGGAGGGTGTTGCTCCTTGTTGCCATTGTTGCAAAACCTCTTGCGCCTGCGGACTTTGAGACCATGGCAAATCCCCTAGCAACAAGAGTTGGCTGGCAAATAGGGGGTTATTCGGGCGGGTAGTGAGCTGGTTGAGTAAGAGGCTTTGTGCTTGGTCTAATTGCCCTAATGCTTGATGGCTTTGCGCTAAGCTTAAGACTGCTTGCGCCTGCATTGTGGGGGGTAGTTCTGTGGGTGTTGTGTTGAATGCTTCCTCAGCTTCAGGAGTGCCATCTGTGGCTTCATCTTGGGGGTTTAGTAAACTCTGTAGTTTTTGGATTGCCTGTTGATGCTCTGCGCGTTTTTGAGCAAGGCGCGCCTGCCAAAGTTGCTTTTTGTAGGGGTGAAGGGCATTCATGTTGTTTTGTTGGAGTGTTAAGAGCTCCTCCACTTGTGCTAAGCGCCCTTGAGCAAAAAAATAATGAAGTGCAAAATTGTGCGCGCTGTCTTGAAGGGCAGGGTTTGTGCTGCTTAGAAGTGGTTTTATCTTCGCTTCAATTTCCGTTTCAGGGCGAGCAATAACTGCCATCACTTGAGCTTGGGCTAAGGCAACCCAATCTGCCAGAGCAGTATGAGCTTGAGCTTGTGGCTTGTTTTGCTTCTCTTTGTCTAAGAATTCCTCTGCGCTTTTGAGGGTGTCCCGAGCGCCTCGCCAGCGTTGCAGGCCCATTTGTGCTTGAGCCTGCCAGTAGAGTTTGTAGGCTTCATGCCCTGTAAAGGTCACTGTGCCCTCAACAAGTGCCAAGGCATCCGTGAATTGCCCGCTGCGCACGAAGGACTCTAGCAAGCCTAGCTCTATGGTTGCTAATTGCTCTGGGGAAAGGGGGACTGATGAGTTTGCCTCCGCTTGTTGGGCAAGGGTATCAATGATGAGTAGATATTTCTCAATGGCTAGTTTGGGCAGTCCATCTTCAAGTGCCATTTGAGCTCGCTTTTGAGTAAGCCAGAGGAAATGATGGATTTCTTGGCTAGCTAATGGTGTAGAAGTTGCTTGCTCTTTACTTCCCTGCGTTGAGTTGGGCTTGGCAACTGCGGCCTCTGAGGGAATTTCATCCGCTGCCTTCTCTTGGGCAAAGCAAGAGAAAGTTCCAATGCTTGCAAAAAAAACGCCCAGATTTAGCCAATGACTTCTGCTCATGACAAAGAGTGAAATCTAAGCCCTATTTTGGCGAAGGCAAGGCTTTGTCCTGTTCTGAGAAAAGGGAAAAAGTTGCGGCGCTTTAGCCTCATATTTTATAGTCCAGACTATTTCCGAATTATTAGTAAGTCAGCTTTGCTAATTCTGTGCTGATAGCGCAAGCCATGCCATGTAGCCAATATACAGAGTGAGTAAGATTGCTCCATGCCAGCGTTGCAGTTTAAGTTTAGAAAGTGCCAGCATAGCAAAGGTAATGAGTGCTATGGCAAGCATAATACCTAAGTCCCAGTCGCTTACATTGCCGCGTTGCAGTGGTTCTTTGGCAACCAAGGAGCTAACCCCAAGGACGAAGAGAATATTAAAAATGTTTGAGCCAATGGCATTGCCGATGGCAATTTCGCTGTGTTTGCGTGCGGCGGCGGCAATGGTGGTAGCCAATTCTGGCACGCTTGTGCCAAAGGCAACCAAGGTAAGTCCAATCACAGCCTCAGAAACACCCATGGCAGTTGCCATATTGGATGCCCCTTTCACTAACCAATCCGCTCCAAATGATAAGCCCACAAGTCCCACCACAATCATAAGTAGCATGAGCCATAGTGGTTTGTGAGGATTTGCTTCGGGAATTTCTTCATTTTCTATGCCCTGCGCCTGTTCGCGCTTGCTCATCACAAATGAGCGCCAAGTGTAGACAAATAAGGCAAGCGTGAGGAGTGCGCCCTGCCAGCGGGCAATAGAGCCATCCATTAAAATGGCAACTAAAACTAGGGAGGCAACAATCATCCAAGGGAAATCTCGCTTCAGAAGAGATTTCTCCGCAGAAAAAGGGCGTAGCAAAGCAGCTACAGCAACCACTAAGGCGAGATTGCAAATATTAGAGCCAACCACATTGCCAATGGCTAAGGCAGATTTCCCCTCATTAGAGGCTTTGACACTGACAATAAATTCAGGCAAACTCGTGCCAAAAGCAACGACGGTGAGACCCACAACCAAGGCGCTGACCCCCAAGCGCAATGCAAGTTGTGTCGCGCCTCCAACCAACCAATCCGCGCCAAAGCTTAAGAAGACTAAGCCTCCGATAACCAGCAGTAAATCGAACCAGGGCATTACTTAGGAGTAAACGCAGGAGGCGCTAAAAGTGCAAAAGAGCAACAGCGAGAACTTAAGCTTAAATAAACTAGCCTACTTGAGCTAGTGATGATTTTTGAGCTATGGATGTTTTTGCCAATTTTATCAGGCTATTCCTCCATGTTCTTGAGGGAAGAATAGCCTAAGAGAATGGGCTTAAATGAATTGTCTTAAAGTAAATTGATGGTCTAAGCCATGCAATCAAAATAAAATAGTCATGACTTAGAGCTCAACATCAGTTAGCTTTTGTAGCGTAAACGCTTTTTGTGGCGGTTAGCCTTCATGCGTTTTTTGCGCTTGTGCTTGTTAATTTTTGTCTTACGGCGTTTTTTTAGAGAACCCATAGCAGTGTAAATTCAATTTCGGGGATGAGTATCCTAAGCGATAATTAATTTTTTTCAACCAAGAATTTTATTTAAGGGATACTCAATTAACCCTTCCGCACCTGCTTCTAGGAGCTGGGGCAATAATTCACGCACTAATCGCTCTTCAATCACCGTTTCAATAGCAAGCCATTCTGGGTCATCTAAGCGGTTAATGGTTAGCGAGCGCAGGGAGGGTAAAATTGCTTTCACTTCCTCAAGCTGACTCTTGGGTAAGTTCATCTTAAGTCCCACCTTATCCCGTGCTTGCAAGGCGCTTTGGAGCATGAGCGCAATGGATTTTGCCTTGGCGCGCTTCCAGTCATCGGCAAATGCTTGCTTGTTCATCACAAGCTGTGGGTAACTAGTGAGCAGGGTATCCACGATGCGCAGTTTGTTCGCTCTAAGGGAATTGCCCGTTTCAGTAATATCGACAATGGCATCTACCAAATCAGGAACCTTTGCCTCGGTTGCACCCCAAGAAAACTCCACAAAGGCTTCAACACCGTGCTGAAGTAGATAGTTTTTGACCAGCCCCACAGCTTCTGTAGCGATGCGCTTGCCTTGCAAATCTTTCACAGTTTGTATAGGGCTAGCTTCAGGAACAGCCAGCACCCAACGGGTGGGGTTGCTCGTGGCGCGAGAGTATTCTAAATCACAGAGCACTTCTACATCTGCGCCATTTTCCACAACCCAGTCACGCCCGGTAATGCCACAATCCAAGTGCCCCTCATGGACAAAGCGGCCAATTTCCTGTGCGCGAAGCACGCGCCCCACAATCTCCTTGTCATCAATGCTTGGTTTGTAGCTGCGGCTAGAAATATACACGCTCCAACCCGCTTGCTTAAACAGGTTCACAGTAGGTTCTTGTAAGCTGCCTTTTGGTAGCCCTAAGCTTAAAGTAGACATGGGCGCATCATGGCGCGTTCTCTTGCTGTGCGCAAGCTTAGCCTCAAGATTTCCTGGGCTCTTGCTTCTCACTCTTCCAAGAATAAAATAAAAACCCTAGACCAATGAGAATTAGGAAAAGGGAAAAAAACTGACCACGGCTCATGCCTAAAATTAAGGATGCATCAGGCACACGGTAAAATTCACAAATGATGCGACCAATTGCGTAAAGAATAAAAAACAGGCCCGTGATAAACCCAGCGCCAAGCTTCTTAGCCCAGAACAGGCGCACGCTAAGTAAAATCACAAAAAGCAAAATGCCCTCCGCAATCATTTCATAGAGTTGGCTGGGGTGCCGCTCCAAGACATAGGAAGAGAAAATTTCCGTAAGCTTGGGAGAGTCCGTAGTGCGCTCCGTGAAGAGAAGTTCTTGATAGTAGATGCCACTATTAGTTTTAGCTTCCGCAGATAGAGGGGAGAAGCCTCTTGAATATGCTTCCGAGAGCAATTGATTCAATCGGTAGGCTCCCTCAAGAGTGGCGTCTGCTTCTTGGGGCAAGGCTTTTGGGAATTTCACAGCCCAAGGAAGATTTTGCGCGGGTTTGCCATAGAGTTC
The DNA here is from genome assembly GCA_028566655.1 of Metis holothuriae. Taxonomy (NCBI): domain Eukaryota; kingdom Metazoa; phylum Arthropoda; class Copepoda; order Harpacticoida; family Metidae; genus Metis; species Metis holothuriae. Next base: position 9,295 of record JAOXNJ010185869.1, read on the forward strand.
ACCGTTAATGAAATTGGCAAATCGACCAAATGCCAGCCCCAGCGGTGCCGCAATAACGAGGTGATCGCCCAAATGAAGAGCAGAGATTTGATGCTTCCACCCATACCAGAAGGTAACAGCAATCACGCCTAAAATGCCGCCATGACTTGCCATGCCGCCATCCCATAGGGCGAAGGTTTTCCACCAAGGAAAGCTATCCCGAAAGCCAAGTAAGCTTTGGTCATAGAAAAGCACATAGCCAAGGCGCCCCCCCAAAGTAACCCCAAAAAGCGCACAGAGGACAACAAAATCCATGCATTGCTCTTGTTTAAGATCCAAAAGCTGGCGCTTAGAAAACCAACGCAAGAGCAAAATTGCCCCCACAAACCCCGCCAAATACGCAAGACCATACCAGCGAATGGCAATTGGTCCAAGCTGGAGCGCAACAGGATCCCAATTATGGATAGAGGCGAACAAAACAGACACGCTCACTAGTGGCATGAATTTGCGCACTTGTCAGTAGCAAGTTTTGTGGTTTTTTTGTTTGATGAGCTTTCGCAAAGTGTTTGCAATCGTTCCCATTCATTTAGAGTGGTTGGGCTTAGGCGTGGTAAGCGTAGCATTAGGATTAATTTTAATTCGCGGCGCAAGCTTTGATGAGCCAACCCAGAAGGCAAGGCAACTTCTCTCTGAGCTCAAAGCACTGGAGCGAGCAGGCAAACTCTGGGCAGAGGCAGAAGGCAAAGAGGCGGGAACCTGGACAAGTTATGAGCAAGTAAAGCCCTACATTCGCCCCCAAAGTCGCAAACTTGTAAAGCGCGGAGAGCTAGATGGCTTAGGCAATTCTTGGAAGCCATTTCAAGTAGGAGAAGGGTTTTACGCATTGCCAAACAAGCAAAGTTGGGAAGAGTTAACACCCGTAGTAGGGGAAGAGTTTTGGCACCCAAGAGAAGGCTGGGCGCAAGAGGGGTAAGATTAGAGATAGGGTGTTGAGTGCAATTAAATGAATAATAATCTTGACAACAACAAGTTAAATTTGGCATATTCATTTTCGTGAAATGCCCCCAAAGCACCCAAGACCCCCCAAGCCAAGTAAGCTGGGCGTATGACCCCCGCAACCTCGTCACCCAAGTCAGCTACAACAACCAGCCCGTCATGACCCA
>JAOXNJ010186090.1:0-10432 GCA_028566655.1 Metis holothuriae
GTAGTCACTCGTCCGCCTACGAGCTCAATAGTAAGTCCATGAATAGAATGCAAGAATGCAGCCAAGACCGCGGACTTCGCATTGAATATCTTTTCTGTGATCTTATAGGTACAATAGACCGCGAGTAATGAAAGTAGAATGGATGGTATCCTAACCGCAAAGGCGCTAGGTCCAAAAATGCCAATACTCAAGGAGATCAAATACAATGAAAGTGGCTGCTTGTGCAGCCATACGTGATTGGAAGACCAGTTCTTATAGTCATAACCAAGTATTGGATCAGCATATAACATAGGCTTGCCTGGATTGTCGAGGATATTCTTCGCTACCAGTGCGTGAAAACGCTCATCCCATTCATGCAAGTACGTATCGCTAGCCACAAAAACTCGTAAGAACAACCCTAAAAAAAGAATCACAATAAGGGTTGCCTTAAACCTCTCAGCACGGTATAAACTGAAGCAAATCAGGGCAAAGCTGATAAATACAAGAATAAACCCTATACCAAAAACTAATTGCACTGCTATGAGTTAAGTCGACTGCAAGTGATTAATTATACAATTTATCCGATTTAATTTTACCTGCCGAGGGGTCGAGTTCTTTCAAGCCTCTTCATACTGCCTCAATTCCTGATGAAGCAGTAAATACAGAATTCGAAAAGGGAAGGTAAAACAGATATGTGATGTTTTTCCTAGACTTTTCCACCTCCACTGATCCCAACTCATTACTGCTTCACAAACTTTTCAATAATAAGCTCTCCATCCATCTCAGCTATCAAAAGATATGTCCCTGTTTCCAATATTGAGATGTCAATTCTGGCCTGTATCTATTTTATGGCTTGCAATATAGACAATTCTCACTGCTCACAGGATGGACTTCTTATTGCATCACCCCTGGGGTAGGCCTCGATTCAGTTAATACGCCCCTAGTTGGCGCTGCACATATTTGCCCAGAATATCGAACTCTAGATTGACAGGATCTCCCACGGCAAGCTTGTGAATATTGGTGTGCTCGTATGTGTACGGGATGACATCCACTGCAAAACTGCGGTCCGTCGGATCATTGGCTGTCAGACTGATACCATGTACACAGATACTCCCCTTTGGAACTATCAGAGGACTCTCCTCAGACTTGATACCGAAGGTGTATCTCCAGCTCCCATTCTTATTGAGGATGTCCAGACACTCACCTACTGTGTCTACATGACCTTGAACGATGTGTCCGTCGAGGCGTCCATTCCATTGCATAGCACGTTCTAGATTGATCTGTGATCCTTGCTTCCATTGACCCAGAGCACTCCTTTCTAGAGTCTCAGCAATCGCCGTCACATCATGCCATCCAGATCCAGTGGCAGTGACTGTGAGGCAGACTCCATCGTGAGATACACTTTGGTCGATCCGCAATTGATCAGAAATATCCGAGGCAACCCGAAATGTCAGATTAGAGTGATCTACTTCAATGCCTTGCACCGTCCCCATACATTCTATGATTCCTGTAAACATATATGTCGAATAAAATTTATTGTAGCCCATCGGACCTTGATGACTCCATAACACTGAAGTCAATAAAAGGCTCAAAAAAAGACTTCGCTGACCATTCGCGCAGATTTTGCGACCCACGTGGCCACACATCAACACGGACATCCCTACCTAATGAGGTGGATAAATCCACCTACAGGCTCTTGGGCTGTGATACCTGTCACAGCGCGCTCATAGACCACCAACTTGTAAGAGTACACGCCTTCGGCCAGATCCTCTCCTTGAAAATTAGTCCCATCCCATAAGATATCGGGGTCAGTAGTCTCATAGACAAGTTGGCCCCACCGGTTGTAAACTTTGAGCTCAATCCTCTCCACAAATCGATATGGAAATGGCGAAAACAAGTCATTGGCTCCATCTCCATTCGGTGTAAATACATTGGGCAGCGAATAGCTCGGACAGTTATTGACGCACACGAACTCAGACAATTCGCTTTCGTTACCATTGACATCGATGGAACTTACTGCATAACATCCACTCAGATTGTCCTCGAGTACATGTCGGTAGCTTTGACTCTGAGGATTGACAGTTGCCAGGACTTGAGGTTCTCTACCCTGTATAGCTGTGAAGTAGATGCGAATAGCCTCCAAGTCCTGATAGTCACAGTCTACGCCCAAATCCAATGACCATGATGTTTCGTTAAAGACTTCACCCTCTGGGCTAGGGCTGGGATCATCACAAGTATTGGAGATAGAAAGAGAGGGAACACAAGGCGGCACGGTATCTAGGGGAGTTCCACAGGCGATCTGACTCCAGTTTCTCAGAGGATCTTTCCAGTCTGGAACGCCATAGGTGCCTAAGGTGCGCACCATATAGCAGTATTCCTGTCCGTTTTCCAAGTCTTCATCCCTATACTCACTGACAGCAAGAGTGTCGAGTACAATAGTGTCGCCATTGCTTAGGTCTACGCCAAAATAGACGTACTGATAGTTGTCCCAAGGCACAGATGTACGCGCACGTAAAATATTCACACGATCACTACTGACCACCTCCAGAAATGGTGCACTGGCTGGAGCCGAAAGAGAATACGGATCAGACTGCTCGTCGGCAAAAAACCGCACTTCATACGACCAGGGCGACTGCAAAGTATTCAAGCCACTATCGACAAATGAGGTATCTCCCCTGAGCTCAGAGAAAGAACTACGAGTCACGATACTACCCGTCACCTGCTGCCACTCCATATCCTCAGGAGTCAATGATGAGCCTCGCCAGAGCTCTAGCCTGTAAGGCCCAGGAGTGGCCAAGGTATCCAATACTGTGGGATCGGGAAGTATCCACCTGATATCAATCTCCCCTGCTGTAGGATCTGTATTGATGATCGAGACGTTGGTGATCACTGGGACATCTTGGGCATAAAGGGCACAGACCTCATCACTTGGTAGGCTCGAGACTCGATTGAAACTATTGCCATTGACCGTCGTCAGAGCAAAATCCGCAAGAACCCGATAACAATAATTAACTCCAGGATCCACTTCTTGATCTCTGTACACATATCTTCCCGCCTCTTCACTCATGACCCTTGAGGCTATCCTAGAATACCCAGAATTTTCAAGGCCTCCGACACACGGAGGAGCAGAATAGGCCTCTGACCCCACTCTACGCCAGACAGAAAATCCCTTGAAATAATCATCCCGAGTCTCATCACACAGATAAGGGCTCTCCCACGACACCGTTACCTGCTCAGATTCACTGACAGCATCAATTACCTCAGGAGCTGGGGCGGCTACGCGTATCTGGACACTCTGAATATCTACCAATCCAGTACTGTCAAGAAAGTTGTCTATTCCTCTGAACAAGACATTGTATGGCTCCTTGCGCACATGATTGCAAGTAGTCTGCCACTCGAATAGTCCTGTAAGAACTGGATCTTGATATCCTGGCGAAACCAAGAATAAAGCAGGGTCTTCAATGATGAATGGTCCCCCTTGGGCCTCCAGACGCACTTGTTGACCCTGATCCATATCATTCACTTGAACCTCGAAACTCACAACCTCTGGCACCACTGCACAAAATTCTGTCTCCGTCATCACAGTAGGCGCCTGATTCATGCAGTCATCAATAAAGATCTGCATATCTCTCACTGTGCTAGCTATCAATACACCGTTGCGGTACTCCTTGACCCTAAAGGCAATGTTGTATAGACCTGGTCTATTGGGCACAACCCATGAGAAAGTGCCTGCCCTCTCATCAAAGTCTATGATACTCGGATTGGGCTGAACATCATCTGGGTCTTGGTAGTTTGGGACCTCTTGCCCTGGAGCCTGCATAGGGACGGACAACTCATACGCTAGACTATCTCCATCTAGATCAAATGCCCCTGGATCATGCTTAAAAATCTGATCCACGCATCCAAAATCTATTGGTTCCTGCAAAAGAACCACACTGCGATTAAATCCCTGAAACTGAGCACTCAACAACGTAAAGTTGGTCTCGATGTAGAAGGGTACCGTCACCGAGTTTGGGTTATTGACATTGAGAATTCCAGCGTTTCGATTGGGATCCTGCATGCTCAGAGTATAATTGCCAAGTCCAGAATATGTATGCTCCGCTACATACAAGTTGATCTTGATATCATTACCAATATTGACACCATTCCCCCCGCCATTGGAACGCCCCACCGTAGACTGTTGACCATCTCCCCACATGAGGATCAGACTGTCTCTGTCCGCATCTACGCTCGATGCTCTCGTATAGGTCACTATCGTGGCCCGTATGGTCAGTTCGCCTATCTGCTCATATCGAATCTCTCCAGCTCGATTATGTGTCGCCCAGGCAGCTAGATGATAGAGAACGAAAAAAAATGCCAATAATAAGCGCAACATAGAGGAAAGTTACCATTTCTGTGGTCAAGTAGAGCAATATGACCCCAAAAAAAGCCAATTTTATCAATGCTTACCATTTTTGGGCGAAAGCCTCACCGCCCCAGTCTCTCAAGACAGTCTTCCAGACTTTCTCTCCAATGAGGAATTTCATGGAGATCCATGGTAGCTTGGATCTTGGACTTGTCTAAGACGCTGTATGGAGGCCTAGCAGCAGGTGTCGGGTACTCCGAAGTCGGTATTGCCTTGATATCACAGTCAAGACCAGACAGGTCATTGATAGCGCAAGCAAACCCATGCCACGTAGTCTCATCACTATTGCTCAGATTATAGACACCAGAAGGATAAACTCCAGAACACAGGCGATCAAGGCGATCAAGGACCACCTGGGCCAGCACGAAAGTATATGTCGGGGTGCCCAGCTGGTCCGCAACCACAGACAAGCTATCGCGCTCAGCCATCAACCGCAGCATGGTCTTCACAAAATTGTGGCCAAAGGGGCTGAATACCCAACTGGTACGAAAAATATAGTGCGTCCCTCCTGAGTCCATGACCTCGCGCTCTCCTTGGAGTTTGGTCTGAGCATAAACGCTCTTGGGACTCGTAATATCCGATTCGCGCAGAGGCCTACGGAGAGTATTGTGATAGACATAGTCTGTAGAGTAATACACCATCACAGCATCATGCTCTCGAGCGTAGCGAGCAAGAATTCCTGGGGCTTCGGCATTGATCAACTGGGCTACTTCAACTTCACTCTCAGCTCTGTCTACCGCTGTATAAGCTGCAGTATGCAATATAAGGTCGTAGGGTCCGGCTTCCGCCAAAAAACGCTCTACAGCAGACTTGTCTATCAGATCCATCTCTTGCCTATCGACAAAGGTCCAATCCTCATCCCTATCCGCAGAAAGCAAACGAAAAGTACTCCCCAATTGACCTTGGGCCCCTGTGACTAGAATGCGTTTCATTTTGATGAAATCTTGCGTGGAGTATCCTCGGCGATGATGTATTCTTCGTGCTGCCCGAATGAAGGGTGGCTTCGATCTTTTTCGGAAAGCAGAATGTCACTTGCCTCCATCCTCCAGTCTATTCGCAGTACTGGGTCAAATGGATCAATGCCACGATCGTGCTCCTTGGAATAATAATTGTCGCATTTGTATGCAAATACTGCGGTATCACTGAGCACCACAAACCCATGAGCAAATCCGCGCGGTATAAGCAATTGTTTTTTGTTGGACTGGGAGAGGAGCACACTATAAGACTGACCATATGTAGGGCTCTCTGGTCTGATGTCCACAGCTACATCTAGGACTTCACCTCGCGTCACTCTGACCAATTTGGCTTGACCCATCGGGCTCTGTTGGTAATGCAGACCTCGAAGAACACCACGTGATGAGAGGCTTTCATTGTCCTGCACAAAGTCGTAATGCTGATCTAGTCCTGCGAGTGTACGACGATTGTAGGATTCATAGAAATACCCTCGATCATCCTCAAATACTCTAGGAGCTAAAAGCATTAAGTCAGGTATAGGAGTAGCCTGTATATTCACGAGTGATTTATTTTTTGCGGAAGAATAGACTCAATGGTGTGCCATGAAAACCAAAACGTTGCCTCAATTGATTTTCAAGGAAATTGCGATAGTTCTCCTTGATATGATTGGGGTGATTACAGAAAAATGCAAAGGCAGGATGTCTCGCATTGAGTTGCGTGACGTATTTGATCTTGATAATCTTTCCTCGATGACTAGGAGGTGGATTGCGATCAGTGACTTCTTGCAACATCTTATTGAGTGCCGACGTGGAGATGCGCTTGGATCTATTCTCATAGACCTCCATGGCAACATCGAGAATCTTATGGATCCTCTGCTTCTCTAGAGCCGAAATAAACAAGATAGGCAAATCGTCAAATGGGGCCAACCTCTGGCGATACTCCCGCTCTAAGTCTCGTGAAGTCAATGTTTCCTTTTCGACGAGATCCCACTTATTGACCAGCAGCACGACCCCTTTTTTGCGTCGCACGGCTATCTTAAAGATCTGCATGTCCTGAGCTTCAATTCCAGTATTGGCGTCTATCATCAAGAGAATGATATCGGACTTTTCGATAGCCTTGATGGCCCGTATCACCGAATAAAACTCCAAATCCTCATGGACCTTGGACTTCTTGCGAATCCCTGCTGTATCTACCAGGTAGAATTCGTGATCAAACTTGTTGTAGTGCACAAATATGCTATCCCTCGTAGTACCTGGGATATCAGTGACTACATTGCGCTGCTCACCGAGTAGGACATTGGTGAGAGTAGATTTACCTACATTGGGTTGACCTACGATGGTCAGGACAGGAAGAGTAGATTCAGTAGCTTCGTCTTCGACCTCAAGGTGGTCAGCCACTACATCCAGTAGCTCTCCCGTACCACTGCCACTGAGGGAAGACAAGAAAAGGGTATCCCCGAATCCTAGCGACCAAAATTCATTGGCTTGCATCTGTCGCTGATGATTGTCGACCTTGTTGATGGCAAGTACGACTGGCTTCCCAGATTTGCGCAGCATATCGGCCACTTGATCATCCCAGTCTGTGATACCCGTCGTGACGTCACACATAAACACTATGACCGTGGCCTCTGATATAGCAATCTTTACTTGCCTGCGTATTTCACTCTCAAAAACATCCTCTGAGTTCTCTACAAATCCTCCTGTGTCAATTACAGTAAAGGTCTTGCCATTCCAGTCACTACGTCCATAGATTCGATCTCGAGTAACCCCACTTACGTCATCGACGATGGCATTGCGCTCTCCGATCAGACGATTAAAGAATGTGGATTTTCCTACATTGGGACGACCTACGATAGCAACTACATTGGACATGATGCAAAGGTAGGTCTAAGGGCAGACTCAGGGGATGGCATCGTATCATGTACTTCGGCATTTATCCATACCGGATTTCCATCCAAAACTACCATGCTTAGATTTCTGACGAAGACTACGGCCGTAATCTACAAAATGCCAGCTAGAGATATTTTATTATCCTTGATCGCGTTAAGTCTAAGCTAATTTACATTTGCCATTGAGCTACGCCACCATAATGGTATTTCAGTATCTCTTGTGGAGACCTGCTTAAGGCTTCCTTTGTCATTATTAGGTAGAACCTTCTTGGAGATATTGTGTCCGGCTCTTTGCCAAAAATAAAAAATAACGAGTTTGCTGAAAATTATTCAAATTCTAGCTCTGTCACAGGGTATTTTTCTGGGCTATGTCTTGCTCAAAAGAAGAGAAGAATATAAAAAGCCCACTTTCTGGTACTTTATTGGGTGTGTTGTAGCCATCACACTGAGTTCTATCGGCGACGACGATTACAATTTGATTTTTCAAGAGTCAAAATGGTATTTTTTTCATGAGCCACTGATTATCACTTTTTTCTTCCTATTTGTGAGAAATATGAATTCTGAACGAAACACAATCGACAAAAGGGACTTTGTCTTTCTCCTACCTTATATATTCTATTTACTGATTGAAACATTATCCAATTTCTCCTCTATAAGGAAAACCGTGTGCATCGATGCACTTGACACACTCGTTGAGAGTTCTTTTATGGTAATGTTGCTCTATTCCATATACAGTATTCTACAACAAAATAAGGCCAAATGGTTATTGGCATTTGTCATCCCATTTTCGGCCTTCTTTATATTGGATGAGGCGTCCAAGTTATTCCATTTTTTAACTATTCCTGCCGTGCCATGGGATAGTTTTGGGCTTTTTCTGACGGCTATTTTCTTGTTCTACTTTGCGACCTTCAAACTTATCATGAAGCCCAAGGAAATTTTGCCAGCCTTGGACAGCAAGTACAAGTCCTCCAACCTAGAAAGTGCAGAGATTGAGTCTTTAGTCACTGCACTGAAAAAACTCATGAGTGAAAAGAAAATTTTCAAAACCCAAAAATTGAATGTTGGGGATGTGGCTATCGCACTAGGAATATCTAGGCAGCAGCTTTCGGAAATCTTGAATGTCCATATGGGAATCCGATTTCAAGACCTTCTCAACCAATACCGAGTCGAGGAATTCATTCAATGTCTTGGACGCGAAGAATACAAGAATTACACTTTGTTTGGTTTGGCGATGGAGGTTGGATTTAGCTCCAAATCGTCATTCAACTCCACTTTCAAAAAACTCAAAGGCACTACCCCGAGTCTTTACAAGAGCCAAAAAATGGTATAAAAAGTGTCCAAAAAACGAAGTCTGCACCTGTATATGAGCAGATTAGTCCCCAAATCCTAAGAATTGCAGTTAGGTTTGCGTTCATACATTCTATGACAATAAGGGTGGGTTATTTGCCTCCTGAAGTCAACAATTTTTCGCAAATACAAAAAGAATTTCAAAATGAGTCCTTATAAGTTTCACTCTAGCTTCGCTTCCGCTATTGTAGTTTTCTGCATATTTCTAAGCAGCTGTCAAGACGATGGCATAGTAGTTGTAGACCAAAATGTTGAGGAAGTCATAAGTGCTCTACCACTTCAAGTCAACTATCCCGCAGACAATCCGTATTCTCAAGTGAAGGAGGACTTAGGAAGACTTTTGTATTGGGACCCCATTCTTTCTGGTGCCAAAGATGTGGCCTGTGTGAGTTGTCATCACCCCAATCTTGGGTACGCTGACGGCATTGCCTTCTCCCGGGGCGTAGGTGGAAATGGCTTGGGCGAAAATCGCGTGGGAGGATTCCCAACAAGACGCAACGCACCGACTGTGATAAATACAGCTTTCAACGGAATTGACAATGAGGGTATTTACAGTCCTGAAATGGCACCAATGTTCTGGGACAACCGTGCTACGAGTCTCGAAGGGCAGGCTCTGTTGCCGATGCTTTCGAAAGTAGAAATGAGAGGTGATTTTATTCCCGAAGTTCTTATAATGGATACTATCGTCCAGAGATTGAAGACAATCCCCCAATATGTGACAAGATTTGAAGAAGCCTTTGGAAGCACCGAAATTAACCAATCTAGAATTCTGGAGGCTATTGCTACCTTCGAACGGGGAATAGTTGCCAACAACAGTCCATTTGACCAATATATGCGCGGCGATGCCAATGCCCTCACAAATGAAGAAATACAAGGAATGAACGCCTTCATACAAGTTGGATGCGCAGATTGTCATAGTGGACCAATGTTTTCGGACTACGAACTACATATCATCGGAGTGCGAGATAACATTAATCCTCCTGACAGAGGAGCTACAAATAGCTTTGATTTTAGAACCCCAACTTTAAGAAATTTAGACTTGACTGCTCCTTATATGCATAATGGCATTCACGAAACATTAGAGGAAGTCATGGAATTCTATGAGGAAGTCGCCGAAGGGAATGATAACCAGCGAAATATTAATGTCGCTCAAGATGATCTTGACGAGGAAATGCAAGATTTGGACTTGGATGGTGATGTCATCGACCAAATCATAGCCTTTTTAAATGCTCTTAACGATGATTCTTTTGACAAAACCATACCCGAAAGCGTGCCGAGTGGATTGCCCGTTGGAGGTAATATTGACTGAGGCAAATAGGCGACTTTTGGAAAGTAGAGCGAAATATGGGTGAGAAACATATCTAAACCTCGAGTAAACAGACATTGAATTCTCTACAAAGTTGACAGCAATGAATGTCACCCTCTGAGTACACTTTATAAAAAATCAACTTCGCAGATCAATAGCGTATGTCGCTCTGAGGTGCATGCGTTAGGCAATTGTGACGCTGTAGACAATATCACTCAACACAACGAAGCGTTTGCCATAGAAAAATCTCCTACTTTACCCCATCACGACACCCAAGCCTCCTCAGTCCAATAATCCAAAGAAAAAGGGCGATAGAACAGCAAAGCTGTCTTCCACCCTAATATTCTCTTCAAAGATTGGTATACGGAGCACACAACTCAACCCTAGACTTCTACCCCATCATGACGGGTTCGTCTTTCTCTCCTTGATCTGCAATGGCATTGGCTTGATCTTGAGACATGACCAATAACTTGTCATACTTTCTCAAGCCAGTACCCGCTGGGATTCTCTTTCCGACGATGACATTCTCCTTGAGACCATTGAGTTCATCCCT
>JAOXNJ010186421.1:0-20450 GCA_028566655.1 Metis holothuriae
GTAAGGTGTGTATAGGCCATATGAGATGGAGAAAGAAGAATGAGTGTGTAATGACTCTCTTACTCTACTCCATCTCTCTGGCTTTGTGATGTTTATGAGTTTTGCAGTTCGGGTTGGAATGTAGGATCTTCATGGCTGAAGCCACCTTGTTGCTTTTTTCTGTCACAGTGCAATCTATTTGCTCCCCACCATTGCGAACAAATACTCCTGAGCTTGGCGATCTGAAGATATGCTTCTTCTGGATCTGCACACCAGTCATCATCCTCCCAAGCTTCTTGGAGTTTTGATTTCATATCAGAGAGAAAGCTATTTTCGATTGGGAAATTTTCCTCGGGAAATCCCTCAAATTTTATGGGCTTGCTGGCAAGAATTTGGCAATTTACGAGTATCTTTGACTTTCTCTTCACCCCCCGATAGAGCTCATGCAGGGCCTCTGATATGCCCTTAAGACGACCTTCCCTTTCTCTTTGACGACTTGTAAAAATGGCAAAGTTGATATCCCCCCATTCTTCCCTGGCATTGAGCTGTGATGCTCCTTTCGGAGGAGATTTATGACCTGTTAGTACCTCCAATAGAGTATCTATTCTCTTTCTATGACTCTTCATGTCGACTCTGATTGCATCATATCTCTCCTGCTGTTGGGTGCTATGCCTATCAGCACTAGAAGTCTTGGACCATTGCTCAAAAAATCGGACTTCTTGCTGATCCACTTTTGCGACCTCCCAGAAGTATTTTTGGAGAGCGAGAGCCAGATCCGAGGATATTGGATCGTCAAATTCTAAGTTCGGAAGCTCTTCTTCTCTATCATAGTGCCGCAGAACTTCCCTGAGGGCAAAACGTCCTATGAGCGCCTCTTGCAGCTCTGCCCCAGTGGAGGGATGATTAGGGAGATCTTGGAGCACACGCTCTATCCATGGAGGCTCGGGTGTTGAGCCCAGAGCTATTCTGATCCTCCCCCAGATACCTCTCTTTCTATGAGACCACTCTGCTTCCGCCTCTTCTGGAGAAAAGACACCACGATCCTCTCCTAGGAGTATGTCATGCTGCCCGAGGATGTCTCTGATTTGTGCTATGACAGGCTGAAGAGCCAGTATTTCTCTCTCAGCCGATGCTTGTTGAGCAATGGTAATGAGTTTTTGTGCTGGGTCCAGACTCCCATCTTCCGCTCCGCGTTTTCCGATTCTTTTAGCCTCCTTCTCGACTTTCGTGAGACCTTGATGGCTCATGATCAGACGACTGATGGCATATCCCACGACGCGTATCACGAAGGTCGTATAGTCAGCCGAATTCTTGATGTATCTCATTTCAAATGTTTCCGAGGATGCTGGCAGGAAATCAGACAGCGCATCCATCCTGGTTTCTCCATTTCCAGGCTCCAGGGGTGTGGTACAGAACCAGCCGCCCATGGCCATGATTCTTTCTATATGCCTGATCGAGGGTGCCAAGTGTTTGGCAATTTGCATTTGTACCCTTTGGTGGTCCATGTGCCGACTCCCTCGTCCTTCCATCCTGCGAGGTCCCTGGTCGTTTACCTTCCACCATAACTCTTTCTGCAGAGAGAGAGAGAGCTTGGAGCATAGGGCTCAGAGAAGACTGGAGAAATACGTTTCCATCATCTGGCAGATGATGATGAGCATCGCTTGGAGGGAGAAATCGATGAAAATTTAGCAATAAGCTTGTTTTTCGCCTTTCTTGCAGACTATCACTAGCCATATTCTTTCCGAACAAGAGAAGGAATCTTATAGCACCCTCATGAAAAAAGCAAGAACGATCTCTCCGTCTGCTATTGAGAGACCTGTGCTGACACCTAGGAATAGTCCACTCAGAAGAGTCATTCCCCTCCCACCCCTTTTCTGGTACGATCTCTTGGCATCTCATTCATTCCTACATGACACAGCAGTACTCCGCAGAACAGATTCAGGTCCTGGAGGGCTTGGAAGCCGTTAGAAAGCGCCCCGGTATGTATATCGGCTCCACAGACACCAGGGGGCTTCACCACTTGGTCTGGGAGATCGTGGACAACTCCATAGACGAGGCCATGGCAGGCCATGCAGACCATATCTTAATCGCGCTTCACGCGGACAACAGCGTGACGGTGGAGGACAATGGCCGAGGCATCCCCGTAGACGCCCACAGTAAGACCGGTGTGAGCGCGCTTGAGACCGTGATGACGGTTCTTCATGCAGGAGGAAAATTCGATGGCGGAGGCTATAAGGTCTCAGGAGGGCTTCACGGAGTGGGGGCCAGCGTGGTGAATGCGCTTTCCTCTTCCACCATTGTTCGTGTCCGCCGCGATGGAAAGCTCCACGAGCAGCGTTATGCAGCAGGAGCAGTCTTGGGCCCCATAGAAGTCGTTGGAAAGGCTCAGGACACCGGTACGACCATCACCTTCGTGCCAGACACGACCATGTTCTCCGACACCGTGTTTGACCGAGAGCTGATCCTGACTCGCTTGCGTCAGCACGCCTATCTCACCCGAGGCATCCGTATTACCCTTCGCGACGAACGAGAGGGGAGTGTTCCAGAGTACGAGCTCTACTTCGATGGGGGAGTGAGCTCCTACGTACGACACCTGACCCAGGGGCAGGGAGCCCTCACTCAGGTGCTCCACATCGAGAAGGAGACAGAGGCCTGTGATTTTGAGGTGGCTCTCCAGTACACAGACGCCTTCACAGAGAACGTCTGGTCTTTTGCCAACCACATCCATACCCCAGGGGGAGGCACCCACATGACGGGCTTTCGTACCGCGCTCACCCGCACGATTAACTCCTACGCTCGCGCAAAAGAGCTCCTGAAGGAAAAAGACGAAAACCTCACAGCAGACGACGTCAGAGAGGGTCTCACAGCGGTCATCTCCGTGAAGGTCTCAGAGCCCCAGTTCGAGGGCCAGACGAAGGACAAGCTCGGAAATGCAGAGGTCCGACCGGCCATAGAGTCCGCCTTTGCAGAAGGCCTTGCAGACTTTCTTGAAGAGAACCCTCATGATGCTCGTGGCATTGTGGGTAAGTGTATCTTGGCCGCTCGCGCGCGCAAGGCGGCTCGTGCTGCCCGTGATACCGTTCTTCGTAAGGGAGCTCTGGATGGCATGACCCTCCCTGGCAAGCTGGCAGATTGCTCCAGCAAGGACGTGGACAGGACAGAGCTCTACATCGTAGAGGGAAATTCGGCAGGAGGCACCGCAAAGCAGGGGCGAGACAGAAATTTTCAGGCCATCCTCCCTCTTCGAGGAAAAATCCTCAACGTCGAACAGGCGAGACTCGACCGCATGCTCACGAACAACGAGGTAAAATCCCTCATCGTCGCCATGGGAACAGGCATAGGAGAGCTCTTCGACCTGGAAAAGCTCCGGTATAACAAGATCATTCTCATGACAGATGCAGACGTAGACGGAGCCCACATCCGCACTCTTCTTCTCACCCTCTACTATCGTTACTTTTACGATATTTTGGCTGGAGGACACCTCTACATCGCTTGCCCACCACTCTACAAGATCTCTCATGAAAAGAAGGTCTTCTACGCCTATGACGAATCCCAAAAAGACCAGATCCTCTCAGATCTCGGCTTCACCCCAGAGGCAGAGGAAGAGTTGATAGAGGACTCAAACTCTTCAGAAGAAGAGGCATCTACGAGTCCAAAGAAGGGTCCAAGGCTTGTCCTCCAACGCTATAAGGGATTAGGAGAGATGAACCCAGAACAGCTCTGGGAGACCACGATGGATCCAGACCAGCGAACCCTGCTTCAGGTCACCATCGCAGATGCAGAGAAGGCCGACCTCATGTTCCGTACTCTCATGGGTTCAGATGTCCTTCCGAGAAAGCAGTTCATCCAGACTCATGCCACCTCTGTGAAGAATTTGGACATTTAGGCCCCATGCTTTTTTGTAACATTGATCTCTGACTCCAATACTTCTATGAAAACCCTCACTATCCAGGATCTCCACGTCATGCTCGCTTCAGACCAGACACCTATTCTTCGTGGTGTCACACTGACCATTGCTCCTTCAGAGATTCATGCCATCATGGGACCAAACGGCTCTGGCAAGTCCACCCTGAGCAAGGTCTTGATGGGTCATCCCGCTTATGAGGTGGCGGGAGGGGATATCCTCTTAGACGGAGAGAATATTCTGGATATGGAGCCAGAGGAGAGAGCTCATGCTGGGCTCTTTTTGGGTTTTCAGTCTCCACCAGAGATCGCGGGAGTACACTACAGAGAGTTTCTTCATGTGATTCATCAGCAGAGAGTTCTCGAGAGAGAAGGGCTGGATCTCAAGCAGGCCAGAAAAGACCCAGCGATTCGTCGGGAGATCTCACCAGTTTTCTTTAAGAAAGAGCTTCTCTCTCGCTCCCAGGAGCTCAAGCTCCAGCCCTCACTGCTGGAGCGCTCGGTGAATGAGAGCTTCTCAGGAGGCGAGAAAAAGAAGAGTGAAATCCTCCAGATGGATATTCTAGAGCCTCATATAGCTCTCCTGGACGAGCTGGACAGTGGACTCGATATTGATGCTCTTCGCCTGCTGTGCTCAGAGATTACTCGTCGTCAGCAGGAGCAGGAGTTTGGAGTCTTGCTGGTGACACATTACCCTCGGATTCTTCACGAGCTCCCTCCTACGGCAGTGCATCTTTTTCGAGAGGGGCGCATAGAGAGAACAGGTGGCATGGAGTTGGCTCTTCAGATAGAGAAGGAGGGCTACGCAGAGGAACAAATAGAAAACCCCCTTCCCTGAGACGCAGAGAAGGGGGTTTGTGATTCATTGAACTTTATTTCTTATCTCGTAAAGCCACAGAGTCCGAGATGTCTTGCGCGCTTGATGGCCCGAGAGAGCTGCTTTTGATTCCTGAGAGAGACACCAGTATGCTCTCGCCTCTTGATCTCGTTAAAGTAGTTCATGAAGCACTGGAGCAGTGCTGCATTCTTGTGGTCGATAAAGGTGATCTTCTTCTGCTGAAAAAAGTCTCGCTTTTTTGTGAAAAGTGCCATGGTATTTTGAAGAAAAAATAGAGAGATTCCGAGAGAGGATATTACTGTCCTTCGGGCTTGGTTTCCTCTTTCTGAGGTGGCCTCTTTCGACCTCCGGTTCGAGGAGCATGCTTTGCCTCTTCTTGGGTCTTCTTGGGAGCCTTGAGCTCTTCTAGGTGAGTTTCGTTCCAGGCCTCTATTTCTGAGAGGGTCATCTTTGGAGCCCCCTTTGGCCAGAGCGTGACCAGGTGTCTTATGATCTGTGGGGCGATATTCATCTCTTCATCGAGGGTCTTCAAGAGGTCACTTTGGATCATGGTATGCAGTACCACATAGTAAGCCTGCTCTTTCTTCTGGATAGGATAGGCAAGCGTCTTCTTTCCCCAGTGATCCTCAAAGGTGATCTCAGCTCCCCTCAGGAACTCTTCCTTGTACTGCTCTACATACTTCTGAGCTTCCTCAGTAGTAAGATCAGGGGTGAGCAGTAGAACCACTTCGTATTCTTTTTGCACAGCAGTACTCATAGGCCTTATGGAGAGAAAGAAAACACCCCCAATGTCTATCACGTTTGCATCCAGTGAGCTTGGGAGCAAGGCGTATCTCGCCTACACTATCCATTCCTGAGGAAAAAATCAAGCAAAAGCCCCTCGCTCTTTCTCTCCCGAGCAGTGTAGTATGAGACTCATACGCTAGTATGAGGGGTTCTGCCCTCCCTCTCTTTCCCTCTTGCCCATGTACCAGCCACCACGCCATCGTCGACGGAGAAGCTCTCAGAGCCAGGCCCTGGCTTTTTGGGCGGTGGCTTTTGGACTGGTCTTTTTTAGCTATGGTGTGAGTGTTCTCTGGTTCTCAGGCAGTGATTCCACTCTTCCAGAGGACGTAGAGATTGGAGTCCTGGGCTCGGAAAGCCCCTCTTATGAGGTTCAGATTGCGGGAACAGAGAACTACTTGAGTGGTGTCACAGTGCAGGAGATTAGTGAAGGCGAATCCATCAGAACAGGGGAGGGGAGAGGAGTCTCCTTGACGACATATGACGGCTCCCGCTTTATTCTTTCCCAGGGAACGGAGGTGAACATCGTCTCCTCTCGTAGTGATGGAGGAACGAGGAACATAGAGCTAGAGCTCCTTCGTGGTATGCTCTGGTTTGAGGTGGTCTACTCAGCAGACCCTTCCTCTACCGTCACGCTTCAGACCGGGGATGCCACGGTTACGACTACCGGTGTGACAGGCGTTCTCTCGAGTGGCAGCTTAGGAGTTCTGGGCGGGAGTGCCCAGGTGCTTCGCTCCGAGGAGTCCTTAGGGTCTGTTCAGCAGGGTCAGGAGGTTCTCTTGACAGCTCCCACACTGCAGACAGCTGTTCTGTCGGTAGAGCTACAGGAATCCTCTTGGTACCAGTGGAATATCGCTCGTCAGCAGGATCAGGGCATCGTCACTCCTTCAGGGGTTTCTTCTACCCAAACGACCGAAGAGGAAGAATCCTCACCCTCACCCTTTGAGGCTGTTGATTCTGACACTGAGTCTCAGACGACTCAGAGCTCCTCTTCAGGCGAAGCCCTCCTAGCCCCCGCTCCTGAGTCTGATGGTTCATACTTGCTCACATCGATCCCCTTCACCATTCGTGGCAACGCCCCTTCGGGTGCAGCCTCTGTCCGGATCAATGAGGCCTATGTCCTTCAAGCCTTCTCTCCAGGCGACCCAGAATGGCGCTATATTTTGAGCACAGACTTCCAGAACATTACCCTTGGACAGAACCGCTTTGAGGTTGCCTTTCTTTCTGATTCTGGTGCGACTCTCGAGACTCGAGAGTACCTCATCGTCTACGACCCAGAGGGGAGGAGTGCTCCGCTAGAGATCCTCTCTCACGCGAACGGCGGACGCATTACCACAGACTTTGTAGAGATCTCAGGAACGGTTCCCTTGGGTGTTGCAGGTGTGCGGGTGAACGACTACACACTTCGCCTCTATCAGCCAGGAAGTGGGACTTTTGCCTATCGTATGAGTGCAGACCTGGGAAACCGCCCAGCCACTGGCTCTGGCACACAGATCTTTGAGATTTCTACGCTTGATAGCTCAGGTGCTGTTCTGGAGACTTTAGAGCTGAGTCTGGAGTTCTGAGGCATTTCTCTGGTATAATCCTCCTTTAGGCCTAAGAGCTCCTTTCTTTTTTGGCTTGGCATGACAACAGGGCACTACGGTGATATTTCACTCCTGTGTGAGAGGGTGATCTCTGGGAGAAGGGCTTTAAATATTGATTCAAAGCGTTCAGAGTATGAGGCTCTGCAGGAGCAGATACAGAACCCCGATCTCTGGAATGACCCAGACCAGGCCAGAGAGCTCATGCAGAGGAGCTCTCATCTGCTCGCTACACTCGAAAAGTGGGATGACCTTTTGGATACCTCCACGACACTTCTTGAGCTTTCCGAGGCACTTGATGCTTCAGATCTTTCAGACATAGAGCCAGAGATACAGTCCTTGAGAGACCAAGTAGACAGAGCAGAGATTGATCTCTTGTTCCAGGGAAAGTACGACGAACAGCCTGCCATTATAGAGCTCTATGCGGGTGCTGGGGGTACAGACGCACAAGACTTTTGCGAAATGCTCCTTCGTATGTATGAGCGTTTTTCCGAGAAGCAGTCCTGGTCCTTAGAGATCCTGGAGGCCTCAGCTGGTTCAGAGGCAGGGCTCAAGAGTGCAACAGTTCAGGTAAAGGGTCCCCGTGCCTATGGGCTTCTCCAGGGGGAGAAGGGGACTCATCGCCTGGTTCGCCAGTCTCCCTTTAATGCCAAGGCGCTTCGGCAGACGAGCTTCTGCGGAGTGGTTGTTTCTCCTATCATCCCGCCCAAGGACACGACTATTACGCTCGATGAGTCAGACCTCCGCATCGATACCTATAGGGCCTCTGGAGCTGGCGGTCAGCACGTGAACACCACAGACAGCGCTGTTCGTATCACCCACTTGCCCACAGGAATTGTGGCCACTTGTCAGACAGAGCGCTCCCAGCACCAGAACAAGGAGCGAGCCCTGCAGGTCCTCCAGTCAAAGCTCCAGCTCGAGTCAGAACTCCGTGCCCAGCAGGAGGCCGCCCAGGCCAGGGGAGAGGTGACAGAGGCAGCCTGGGGTACGCAGGTGCGGAACTACGTCCTCCATCCCTACAAGCTCGTAAAGGATACTCGCACACACCTTGAGCGATCAGATCCAGACACGGTTCTCGATGGAGATATTTTGGATTTCTGCGAGGCTTACATCCATTGGAGGGTCAGTGGAGAGCACGCAGACGAGATGGGAGACTGACCCGATCCCGTATTTTCCTCCTATTTTCAGAGTTTTTTTTGAAAAAAACCCCGTTTTTCTTGCTCCAGACGTTATTTTCCCTATTGTGCAAGTTTTTTGTTCTCCAAAGAGATAGTATTTAAGGGGATTTTATTGCTATACTGTTTGTATCTTTTTCTCTCCTTCTTATGGCTGTGAATAGTTTTGTTGATTCTGGGTTCCAGGCTGGTTCTGGTCTCGCACAAGAATACCTTCTAGCCCCTGTTCAGGAGGCTGTGAGTGTCTTGACCGTTGGTGCTGCAGAGCTCGTTCCAGCTCTGATTGGTGCGATCCTCCTCTACTTCTTGGGAGGAATGGTGATTCGCTTTCTGACTTCTCTGGCGAAGAAGGGGTTGGAGCTTATCCAGTTTGACACCTGGATGGGTAAGGTTGGTGTCACCGAGATGACCGAGAGAGTGAACATGACCCCGAGTGGCGTTGTAGCCAAGGTCGTATACTGGGTTTTCTACGTGGTTCTCATTCAGCTCGTCCTTGGAGTCCTTGGCTTCCAGGCAGCAGTAGACATCATTGATGGCGTTATCGCTCTCATTCCAGACTTCTTGGCTGGAGCTGTTGTTCTCTCAGTCGTGATCGTTCTTGCTCGGGTTGTTTCAGACTTGATCAAGAGTGCCACTACTGCTTCTGGTCTCGTTGGAGGAGGCATCATGGCTCGAGTTGCTTCTGTTATGATCCTCTTCACGGGTTCTGTTGTAGCCCTCGATATTGTTGGTGTCCCGACTGATATCGTCACTGATAATTTGACCGTTCTTATCGCCGGCGCTGCTGGTGTAATGGCTCTTGCTTTCGGTCTTGGTGGTCGCTCTTCTGCAGAGAATCTTCTTGGCTCTCTCGAGGCTCGCCACATGCTTGCAACTGGTGACAAGGTCACCATTGGAGATGTCTCTGGAACTGTTGAAGCCTTCGGTACCACTCATGTATGCCTGAAGACTTCTGATGGCATGGTCTGGGTTCCAGGCTCAAGCCTTACCGCTTCTCAAATCAAGAAAGGATAGTTTTTCTCCTTACTTCTGAGCATTACGATTCCCCTCTTGATCCTTCTGGATCAAGGGGTTTTTTGTATCTTGCCTCATGCTCTTGAGGAGGGGTATGATGAACCCCTATGGCTACCTTTCACCTCCCGATCTTCGGCTGTCAGATGAACGTGAATGATGCGGAGCGTGTCCGGACCATTCTCCTAGGAATGGGGATGCGGGAGTCTCAGCAGTACTCAGAGGCAGACCTCATCATTTTTATCACCTGCTCCGTTCGCCAGCACGCAGAAGACCGAGTACACGGCCTTCTTGGGAAGATCAAACGCTTCCAGCAGCGAAGCGGAAAACGCATCATTACAGGTGTCACAGGTTGCATGGTTCGGATGACCAGCTCACGCTCTTCGGAGGAGCGCGACCCCCTTATTACTGATTCTGGAGCCGTTGATTTCACCTTCCGTATCAAAGAAGCGGGAAAGCTCCGTCGGATGCTCTCACCCTGGTTTGCTGCTTCAGAGGAGTTTTACGATGAGGCCGCTCGAGGCTTCTTTGAGGAGAGACCTTCCCTTCAGCAGCGACATCGTGGCTATGTTCCTATTAGTACCGGATGTGACCACTTCTGCACCTATTGCATCGTCCCTTATACCCGTGGGAGAGAGGTCTTTCGCACCAGGGAGGAGATTCTGCGTGAGTCTGCCCATCTCATCTCTGAGGGGGCTCAGGAATTGATGCTCCTTGGGCAGAATGTGAACCGCTATAGCAATGTCGGAAGGTGGCAGCGTCATCGCTTCACCACAGACTTTGCAGCCCTTCTGGAGGATGTTGCACAGCTGGAAGGCTCCCCCTGGATTCGTTTCCTCTCGCCACACCCCCAGCACTTAGACACGGACACACTCTCTGTTATGGCGGAGCACTCACACATCTGCTCTCATATCCATCTTCCCCTCCAGGCGGGTTCTGACAGTGTCTTGAGGCGGATGGCTCGTGGCTACACAGCAGAGTCCTTTCGAGATGTCGTGGAGCAGACACGCTCTTTCATGCCAGATATTGCGATTACGAGCGACATTATTGTGGGCTTTCCTGGTGAGACAGAGCAGGACTTTCAGCAGACCTTGGATATGGCGAAGTCTCTCCAGTTCGAGCAGATCTACATCGGAAAATACAGCCCAAGGCCCAACACCCCTGCAGCCGAATGGGACAACATCCCAGAAGACGAGAAAAAATCCCGCTTCGAACGCCTCAACGCCGTCCTTCGTCGCACAGCTCTCTCCACGGCTCATCGCTATCACGGTCGCGATCAGGAGGTTTTGGTGGATAAGGTGGACCAAAAAGGCCTCGCCCATGGCCGAAATTCCCATTGTAAGTCTGTTGTCTTTCCGGCAAATGATCGTGATGACTTGGTGGGATCTCGTCAGATGGTTCACATAGAAGGCTCCGGTACACCTTTTATCTTGGAGGGTAGGCTTCTCTTCTCTCCTGCATGAATCCAAAGCGAAAAGCCCTCTTGAGCTCGGCTCAGCAACAGGTAGTTCTTCAGACGCAGGGGCCTGTTTTGGTGATTGCAGGGCCAGGCTCAGGAAAAACCCACACCCTCATGCATCGCATAGCCTACATGATTGAGGAGCAGGGGATTGCTCCCCAGGAGATCTTGTGCCTGACTTTTACCGATAGTGCTGCGCTGGAGATGCAGGAACGCTTGAGTCGCCTCATAGGAGAGGTAGCAGCGAGTGAGGTCTCTCTTCTCACCTATCACGCCTTCGCCTTGAGAGAGTCAAAGCGTTGGACGTCAGAAGGGCTCATCGATGGCCGAGAGCTGACCCAGTTGGACGATGTCTCTCACGCCCACTTGATGAAGGAGTTGATCCTGAAAGGCTCCTATCGAGAGATTAGACCCCTTCATCAGCCGCTCTCTCGCTTCTCAGATCTCTCAGGAGCCCTCTCTACTCTGAAGAAGGAGGGGATTTCTCCGGAGGACTTCACGCGAATTGTCTCCGAGTCTGAGGCCTCTCTCGACCCAGACTCCCTGACCCCAAAGCAGCACCGAGACGCAAAAAAACAGCACGATCTCTGGTCAGAGCTGGCAGATCTCTACGGTCGTTATGAGTCCACCTTAGAAGAGCGATCCCTTCAGGACTATGACGACATGATCTATGACTTTCTCAGGCTTCTGGAGGAGCGTTCCGACCTTCGTTCGGACCTTCAGGAGCGATATCAGTACCTGATGAGCGATGAGTTCCAGGACAGCAATGGCTCTCAGCTTCAGATCCTTTCTCTGATTTCCGAGACGTCAGACTCTCAGCCAAATCTCTGTATCGTTGGAGACGACGACCAGGGTATTTACCGCTTCCAAGGGGCCAATACCCAGAACATCGTTCTCTTCCTTCAGCGTTATCCACAGGCGAGTGTGCTGCCACTCACAGAGAACTACCGGAGCACTCCAGAGATCGTCTCTTTCGCCCAAGAGATCATTGGTCAGTCTACTTCTCGCCTCCTTTCTTCCGACGAGAAGTCCCTCTCCTCTATGCGACCCTCCAGTGGACAGCTTCCACAGGTGCAGGAGTTTGAGAGCCTTCAGCATCAGGATCATGCCCTGGTCGAACAGCTCAGAGAGCTTCATGCCCAGGGGCACTCCTACAGAGATATGGCCATCCTGGTCACGACCAATTCCCAAGTTCGTTCTTACGGAGTACTCTTGAGATCGCAGGGCATTCCCATCTCTCATGACGCCTCAGAGCCCGTTTTAGAAGACCCTCTCATTCAGGGGATTGTCGCTCTTCTAGAGCTCATGTATCAGCCCAGACAGAGAAGACCTCTGGGCATGGTCATAGCTCAGCCCTGGTTCCCAGGCTCGCCACAGGAGAGAGGTGAGATCCTGCGATCCCTTTCCCAGCTCAGAGCAGAAGACTTTCCAGAGGTGATACGCTCTCTCAGCTCTTCTGGTCTCCTGACAGATGAGACGCTGGAGAGGCTTGAGGCCTGGTATGCAGACCTTTTGGCAGCCCCTTCAGACTTCACCCGCCTTCCACTCTTGGAGGCTTTTCTGAAGGTTCTAGAACGCTTTGGGGTGATGACGTGGCTCGAGTCAGGCTCTTCCCCTCCAGAGAGCTATTACGCTCTCTCTCGCTTCCGCCACGAGATCCTTCGGATCCAGCAGTCAGATCCTCATGCAGCCCTCCAGGCTATTCTCTCCGCGCTCAGCGTCAGGGAAGATCTTTCCCTACCCCTTCACCATCAGCCCTACATGATCCACCGAGACGCTGTCCAGATTATGACCGCGCATAAGAGCAAGGGCATGGAGTTTCCTATTGTCTTCCTCCCCAGGCTCCATGCTCAGAACTGGGAGAAGTCTGCCTCACGAGGCATCACCCTTCCCGGTGGTATTCTCCCTCTTCACGAGGAGGGAGACGCTCGAAAGCTCTCCCACATGGAGGAGCGCAGGAGGCTTCTGTATGTAGCCTGTACACGTGCCCGCGATCAGCTCTTCTGCCTCTTTCCTCAGCGCCTTCAGAAGAAGGAAGTTCTTCTCACGCCCTCTGTTCATCATGTGCTCTCACTCCCATCCTCTTCTGTTGAGCATGTCCTCAGGGAGGCTTCTGAGTCAGACACCGTGAGCTCCTTTCAGGCAGAGC
This sequence comes from Metis holothuriae, assembly GCA_028566655.1. Classification (NCBI taxonomy): domain Eukaryota; kingdom Metazoa; phylum Arthropoda; class Copepoda; order Harpacticoida; family Metidae; genus Metis; species Metis holothuriae. The sequence goes on from JAOXNJ010186421.1 coordinate 12,881, forward strand.
TAAGACCCCTTACACCTGCCTCTCAGACGCACAGAGACTTTCTTCGGTCTTCCTCTTTGTTGGTCTCTCGTCTGGCAGCCTCTGGAGAGATATCTTTCTCGCCATCGAGCTATCTTGACTATGCTGTGTGCCCTTACGCCTTCCTTATGGGACGGATCTATCGTATCCCAGAGCCGACCAATATGACCTTTCTTCGCGGCACCGCTCTCCATGGAGCCCTTGAGTACTTGGTACAGAAGCATATATCAGAGGGTTTGCCGGTGACTGATCAGTCCCTTGGTAGAGGGGTTATCACCCAGTCTCTTCAGGACACCCCAGGTCTGACTCCTACCACGCGTGAACAGCTCATTTCTGAGACTCAAGAGATTTTAGGGGAGTACCTAGACTCAAACCCAGTAGCTCTGACGAGCCCTCACGAGGTGGAGCGATGGATACAGTCTACTCTTCCTGGAGGTGCTCGCATTGAGGGAAAGATAGACCTCATTCGTCATTCTTCCACTGGCCTTGAGGTAGTAGACTATAAGTCCGGACGACCTCAGACCCTAGAGTACATCTGGGGCACACAGACCCCAGGTGTTGGCATCCCAGTGCTGGACCCTACGGGCCAGAAGGGGCGTACTGGCCTTCAGCTCCTCTTCTACGCCCTTTTGCTCTCCTGTGAGGGCATGACGGTTGATTCTCTCAGGACGGAGTACTTGAGACCACAAAAGAGTGGTCGCTTTACCGAGCGAGTCATTCCGCATCCAGGAGAAGAGGTCTTGAGAGAATTACAGTCAGACATCGAGCAAGCCTGGGAGACGCTTCTCTCGGAGAAGGCTTTTGTGGGACTGGGGCCTTGCTCTCGCACAGAGTGTAGCTTCTGCGCCAAAGCTCCTTGGTAATTTTGGGTTTTTTCTCATGATGAGCTTGTATTTATGGTGAGAAGTCCCCTAGTGTAGGATTATCTCTTTCCATTTTTATGCGTTTCCCTTCTTTTTTTGTGCTCGCTTTTATTGCGGTACTCTCTCTTTCTGCTTGTGCCTCTGATGGCGATGAGCACTCTGCAGGTCACGGTGACCGTGATGGTATGCATTCAGACTCTATGGACAAGGAAAAAGACGACCATGATGACGACCACATGGATGACATGGATGAAAAAGACGAGATGACTGATGAGGGTGAGAGCCAGGACGACGAAGCTTCTAATGAAGACTCAGAGGAGAGTGTTACAGAGGGCTCTACTGGTGATGATGAGTCATCCGAAGATGAGACTCAGGAAGATGTAGACACGACTTCTGAAACTTCCACCACCTCCAATGCCGTAGAGGCAGACGAGACAGAAGGCTCTTCTGCTCCTGCTGCTGAGAGCTCTTCTGACACGGCAGACACATCTGAGACTCAGGAACAGGACACTTCTGACACAGAGACCTCTCCAGCAGAAGAGACCCCTACCTCTGAGACTGAGACTTCAGCCCGAGCAGCAGAAGAAGCCTCCGAGGAGACTTCAGCTGCAGGAGAGCCTGGCATGCTTGTAGCCTACAGTACTACTGCTTTTAATCAGGCTCAGGCAGATGGAAAGTCTACAGCCCTTTTCTTCCACGCTGACTGGTGCTCCAGCTGTAGAGCACTTGAGGACAATCTAGGGGCACAGCTCGGTTCCCTCCCACAGGATTCTGTCGTCTTCATTGTTGACTGGGACAGTAACCGGTCTCTTGCTGAGGAGCTCAATGTTCGAGACAGAACCCATTTGGTCTTCTTCGACCGAAATGGCGCTCAGAAGGGTGCACCAGTTTGGAATCCTTCTGTAGACGTGATCATTAGCCAGCTTCGCTAATTTTCTTTATGGACCATCAGCCTTATGACCAGACTCTATTGAGTGCGTCATTATCTAGGCTGATGGTTTTTAGTTTGCTGCTGTTTTCCTTCTTGAGTCCTCCTTCATGCTTCTCTACCTCTTCGCCTATGTCTCAGGATTGCTCACAGTCCTAGCCCCCTGTGTTCTGCCTCTCGTTCCAGCTGTTCTTTCGGGCTCTTTCACTGGAGATGGGAAGGCCCCAGCTCGCAGAGCTGCCGTCATCATCCTTTCCTTGATGACTTCTATCATTTTCTTTTCCCTGGCACTACGCACCAGCTTTGCCTTTCTTCCTGTCAGCTCCGATGAATTCTTGAGATGGTTTTCTGGGGGAGTTTTGGTTTTCTTGGGAGTGACATTTCTCTTTCCGAGGCTTTGGTGGGGGATTGCGAAGCGTTTTGGTTGGGGTGAGGGCTCCCAGACACAGCTGATGCGTGCTGAACAGTCAGGCTCTTGGTTTACCCCTATTCTGATTGGCTTTGCCTTTGGGCCAGTGTTCAGTGCTTGTTCACCCGTATACGGAGCAATTCTCTTTTTGATTCTTCCCGCAGGCTTTCTTCAGGGTCTTGTGGCTCTTATCTTCTATGTTTTGGGTGTCGGTTCCCTTCTCTTTGCCATCGCCTTCTTGGGTCAGAAGCTGGTACATAGTCTGGAGTGGGCTACAGACCCACATGGCCCCTTCCGAAAGATTATGGGAGTGATCTTGATACTTATTGGCCTTATGTTCCTGACAGAATTTGACAAGGTTCTTCAGTCCTGGACGACAGAATTTGGCCTCGGCTCCACTACGATTGATGCCTACTTCCTAGAGGTTCTAGGTCTGCAATAGTCCCCAGGCTGACTCCTTTATGTGTCTTGAGGCGAAAGAGGAGGCCATGAGCCTCCTCTTTTTTTTGAGCCTTTCCTATGGATGGATAATGCTCCTAGGGACATCTTTGCACCTGAGAAAAAGCTTTCTTTCTCCTCTCTTTTTTTGGCATAGATAGGAGACATTACTCTGTAGGCAGAGTCTTTGGCCTTGTAGACGTGACAAGCATTCGGGGTATACCTCATGATGAGGTCTATGATGGCGAACTTGTGAAGGCCACGCTTGGAGATCATCTGATTGCAGGTCTTTCAGCAGATATACAACAGGTCTGCTGTGGAAAGCTCTGCCTTGACTGCCCTATTGCTTGGATGAAGCTTTTGGAGAGGCTTTCCAGTCGTTTTTACGAGATCGAGGCAAAAGTCAGAGATCGCCCTTCCTACGGCCTCAGAAAGACTCCAGAGGCCGAGAGTGACCTAAGAATGGCACTCTTGGCAGCAGCGATAGATATCTGTGAAAGGAGTATAGGGAGCCAGAATCCTGATAGTAAGGCCTTGGATCTTGCCAGAATCCTTAGGCGTGATCTACAGGCTCTCTTTTTCTATGCCTATATCCAAGAGACCAGCCTACCTAGAACGGTAGTGGGTATACCCCACCCAGATGCAGGAGTGTGAATCCTGCTCCCCCCATAAGGATGACCATGAATGAACGATTCATAAATGGCTTGGCCATAGCACTCAGCTGGAAGACCATCTTTGGCAGGGCAATAGCGACGATTCCCTTGAGGAGCATGAGATAGGAGAGAACTATTGCGAGTCGCTCCATGAAAGCCTTCTCGCCCTCCACGTTTCCAAGGTAGGCGATAAGCGGGACACTGATAGCCACCATGATGATCCCCGAGAGATAGAGAGCCAGGGGCTCTCTCTGTGTGCCATTGACCATATTCGCCAGAAAGTTTCGATCCATCACAACAGCCAGAGCCCCACAGACTATTACAGCACCCAGACTCTGTACAAATATTTCAGCAACCATACAAACAAGCAAAAGAAAATTCCATATCAATGTATTATACACTTTTTTTAAAAGAAGTACACATCTCTTTTGAAAAAAGACCAGTGCCGAGAGCCTTCTTGTACAACTCTTTCCAAAAAAACCTGTACCATACATCCATTGACTTTCCCTGATTCCATGAAGAAGCCTTCTCCTCTTAACCCCTGGATTCTTTGGGGGCTCGTAGGTATTTGGTGGGTTGCCACCTTTTTTTCAGCCCTTGGAGAAGAGGGCTTTGACTTTGGAGAGGCGGGGGATTCTTTCGGTTGGTTGGCCTGGATAATGCTTGTTGCCACGGTCTATCTGGGCATTTTTTCCCAGTTCTCTCCTCGGAATAGCTTTATTCGAATGATTGTCCCCCTGAGAAAGCATACGGGTCTCCTAGCCTTTCTGAGTGCCACCTTTCACGGAGTTTTGCAGCTTGGAGACTTTGGGGTTTTGATCTCTCTTGCAGACTCCTGGGAGCTTGCCACTTATCCCGGATCTCTCCTGATGGGCACTCTTGCCTGGTTTGCAATGCTTCCCGTTTTTATAACTTCGAGTCATTTTGCCATGCGTCTTCTTGGGCGCCACTGGAAGATCATTCAGTCCTTGGTTCATTTTTCTTTCTTTTTTGGAGCCCTTCATATCGGACTCATCACAGGTGATCAGATTCACATGATCTTGGTGGTCTTCTATCTCCTGGCATATCTCTTTATCTCCTGGAAGAAAAAATCTTTTCAGAAGCCCTTCATGCTCCTTCTTGGACTTTTGACATGTTTGCTCTATGTCTATTATGGAGGGTTTCCTTGATTCATGAGGACTTTCTTGCTAGAGTCTTTTGTGTTGCTGTTCTCATGGTGGGATAGCCAAGCGGTCAACGGCAGCGGACTGTAAATCCGCCCTCTCCGAGTTCGGGGGTTCGAATCCCTCTCCCACCACCAGAAAGGTATTCCATTCTTAGATGGGATAGCTTTCTGGTTGATGGGTGCGGACCGAGAACTCCCTAGCTTCAAAGTAAGGCGAAAGCCGAATGAGAAGCGGGGTTCGACTTGAGGGGCGGAGTGAGTACGAGCACGAAATGCGACCAGAGCCCCCCTTTATTCTCATGAGGACAGGGCCCCTTCTGTTTTCACGAGTGTTCCATGTTTTATGCTTTCCCCCTCCAGAAGCTTCCAGAAGACTTCTGGCCCATCACTGAGCCCAAGGATTCTTGTCTCGACCCCCTTTTTCGCCAGAGTGTAGGCCCAGTGGACCTTGCTCTTCATTCCTCCAGTGGTGTCCTGACTTGGCGTGAGCCTGAGGAGATGATGAGTGTCTCTTGAGATAATGGAGTGATGCCCCTGATCCATGACATCTGGATTCTTGAGTACGCCTGGCACGTCAGAGAGCAAGAGACAGATTTTTGTGATGCACACTTTCTCTTCTTGAGCGATCTCACAGAAGAGCTCCTCTGTGCTCCTCACCCAGTATTCTTTCTCTTCCTCATCCCAGAAGAGATCTCCATGGATGAGGGGTATCTTTCTTTCCTTCCACGCTTGAGCTACATCCTTTGAGAGAGAGGAGGTTTGGTGAGGTATGACAGATTTTACTGGGAGGCCACTGAGGAGCTCCTTGAGTTCTTTGTGGAGAGTCTTCATCGCCAGCCTGACTTTTTTTGCCTCTTCTCTGGTATCTGCTGATCTGCCCTCTTCCTGATACCTAAACAGTTTCTTTGTAGGAGGGTGCCCGTAGGATCCAGCTCCATGACCCAGGAGAATTCTCCATCCTTGCCTTTGGAGTGAGAGCAGTGGCTCTTTCCAGGCTTCCAGCTCAAAGATTTTGAGCCTTGCTTCTGCAGTATGCTTATGAGTGAGGATGCTTCCTCCAATTTTGATCATGAGAAGAGACACAACAACTCGCAAAAAAAAAAGCTTTCCTCTACCATACCAGAAGTTCTACCTTCACTTTTTTCATGGCGTCTACTCCACAGCATAGGGCAAAGCCTCTCTCAGAGCAGGTACAGACAGGAACACTTCTTTTTGGAGGTGTGATGCTCCTGCTTATTTGCTGCCTGGTTTTGACCCAGGTGCTCTTAGTGAACGCTGGTGGCACGAGAGGGTATGAGTTGCAGCTACTCCTCCGAGAACAAGAAGCCCTCCTAAGAGAGAACGAAGCCCTCTCCATGCAGATTTCAGACCTCCAGACGCTGGAGGCCCTTCGCTCCTCGACTTCTGATTTTGGCACAGAGCGAGAGGTAGAGCAGAACTTCTTGATTACAGAGTCTGAGCTCTCCGAGATCTACCTGCCTTTCTCTCCTGCTGAGCCATCCGAAGCAATTGAGTGATGTCTTCTGTCATTTTCTCCAGAGGAGTATTGAGTGCAGCCTTGGGCACAAAGAAGGCACAATTGAGCTGAGAAGGCATAGAGAGGCTTTCCAGGGCTTTGTTGAGTGCGTGCTGATATCGTCTTCGGGCCCTATTTCTCTCTGGAGCGTGAGAGAAGTCTTTCTTGCGCACTATGCAAGAAGCCAAAAATTTCTTACCAAGAGTATACCTCAGAGCATTCCCCCTCAGATGTATTTTTCTTCCTTTCCTGATAATTCTTTCCGTCTGAGATCCGAGTCTGAGAGACCTCTTCAGCATACACAGAAAAAAACCTCCTTAGGCCACACTAAGCCTTTTTCGCCCTTTGCTTCTTCGGGCTCTAAGGACGGCCCTTCCTCCAGGAGTTCTCATCCTTCTGAGGAAGCCATGACGACGATGTCGTTTTCTGGTGCGTGATTTACTAAGCATATACTATCCGTATGAAGTAGGGGCATCATACCCTTTCTTGCCCCTTTCTTGTCAAGCAACTCATGCACGATTCTCCCCAAGGAGCCACTGACGACTTCTTGCTTCTACTTCCCGAACCCTGGCAGAAGTGGCTTTCCAGGACTGATCCATCAGGCCTCTGGAGAGCCACTCTACTGGATATATCAGCAAATCTGAAGAAGGAGAGAGATGCTGGGCATATTCTGCATCCTTCTTCTGGCTTGATTTTCTCCGCCTTTGAGTGTCAGCCTTCTGACACTCGAGTAGTGATCCTAGGCCAAGACCCATATCACCAGCCAGGCCAAGCTACGGGCATGGCCTTCTCTGTTCCAGATGGAGTTCGTATTCCACCTTCTTTACGCAATATTTTCCGAGAGATCGCTGAGAGCGGAGCAGGACAGATGCTCACCTCTGGAAATCTCTCACACTGGAGAGATCAGGGGGTGCTCCTACTGAACACGGCTCTCACTGTTCGAGAGTCAGAGCCCTTATCTCATGCCCATATAGGTTGGTCGGCTTTTGTCAAAATGGTACTCAGGAGTCTTGCAGAACTGGATCACGAAGTACAATTTTTGCTCTGGGGGCGTCATGCTCGCTCTTTTCGTCCATTTATAGAGCAACTCCCAAATGCTCGTATCCTAGAAGCAGGACACCCCTCTCCTCTTTCTGCTCGATACTTCTTGGGCTGTGGCCACTTTCGCTTGGTCAATGACTTCCTTGTCAAAAAAAACCAGCAAAAGATCACTTGGTCATGAGGCTTTCAGGTCTTTTTTTAAGAGTATTTCATCTTGACTTTGGCTCCTTTGGTCCCTACTATTCTCCGAGAGTGGAGAGGTGGCTGAGTGGTCGAAAGCGGCTCACTGCTAATGAGTTGTACGGGGTACCCCTCGTACCACGGGTTCGAATCCCGTCCTCTCCGCCATAGAAGTGTTATGTGCCGAGGGTGCATGGCAGTTCTGTGCTGGAGAGACGAGTGATGAGAGCCCAAAGTTTCCCGTCCTCTCCGTCAGCTGTTAGGCCCTCACCCGTTTTTTACGGAACCCCCGATAAATTCATTCCCTAGCTCTCCATCTTCTGAGGTCATCTCTTGTCCTTAGGGTGTGGAGGTTGAAG
>JAOXNJ010186644.1:0-10425 GCA_028566655.1 Metis holothuriae
CACAATGATTGCTGCAATGCTCCATTTCATGCTTGTTCATATTAGTTTGGAATTCAGATAGGAATTTCGTAAGTGCATATACTGTATATGTATATTTTTATTTAATGCATAAAAAAGGGGAGGATCAATTGCTTCGTGTCTTATTTACTGCAGCCCCAATATAATCGGACCTTGACACTTGCAACGTGCACCATTTGCACCGAAAAGTCATGGCTATAACAATGAAATATGAACTATGATATTTTTATTAGCTAGTGTACTCTATATAAAAGAATTAGAAGCAGAGCAATAAAATCTGGCCAAAAAAGTCATTTCTGAGCCATAAAAGGATTTGGGATTCAGGCATCAAGGATTCAAGGGCAATTAAACACTAATCTTGCTTTTTATTTATACTAGAGTAGCTTAAAAACAAATTAAATTTGTACATATTTGAGTAAGTACAGAAAGCAATAAACTCATTTGTGTCTTTGCACATCCTTTTTAAATGATGTTTTGGAAGACCCATTTATTCTCAAGCCAACTTTTAAGAGGGGGAGTGGTCGACTTCTAATAAAATGTGTGTACACATTCCCTCAAGGCCGCAAAAAAACACATCTGTCTGCGGTTTCACCACAAAAACCAATCTCAACAATGACTTTAAGTCCAGTAAGAAGAACTGTGCCACAATAACAGTATAAAAAGACACTAAAGATGTGTTTAGTTATGCAAGAAATAAGTGCCTCTTCCATCACCATTGTATAAGAGATAAAAAAAGTCTTGTTGACCGACTTCAAATAGAGTTAGCAACACTAAATACGAGTATAAAACACTCAAAAAGACGACGAAAAAAATGGTAGGGTCAATAAGAGATAAAATGGAAATTAAAAAATAGCAAGTTACGTATTCAATCTCACCACATAATCATCTCTCTTATTAAATGCTTTAAGTAGTGTTACGTACTACTTTTTAGTTTTTACTGAGTCTAATAAGTCGTTATTGCAGCACGTACCTTGACATGTCGGTCCTGTCGCTTTGCGTCGGCGTGCATCTTGTTGAGCTCGATCCTCACCTTGCCCCTGGTCGCCCTGGGCGACGCCTCCTCGCTCGCCATCAACACGTGGGCGGCGTCCAACGATTCTCCACGCCAATCATCGCCGACAAAGATTCACTGAAAACAAAATCAACATCATGGACTCCACCTTACTCTATTACTTAAACACTAAAATGTGTCGCATAATGACCTGGACTTAAAAGCTTTCGGGCTCTCTCACAGTCTACTGATAGCGGATTGCCTCAGTGATAAAGGGAAGTAAACAGTCTAAACACTTAACTCAAATTTCTACATACTTCGTGCCCAGTTTTGTCTAATGTAAAGGAATGTTCTGGGTAAATTGTTTTGAAATCACCAAATTAATGAGCCAAAATTTTGACTACAGGTCTCAAGTCGACTGCTGACAGATGAATCTATCCTTGTGGCGACTATGTGAAGCCCCTGAAGTGTCAGAGACGTCGAAGCTCGACCAAGACCTTTAGTCTTAGTAACACCTACAGTGCACAGTTAAAAAGCATTGTGCCTCTTTCAGCACCTTGAAGCCGAATTTAAGACTTAACCAAAGCCAGAGAGCTTCTTTGCCAGTTGAACAAAGAAACCACTGTGGGCTGTTATTCCAGAGTAGGTATCACTTTTCACGGTGCTCGGATTGCAAGAACGAACTAAGGCACTGGATGAAAACAGAGCCAGCAAACCCAGCAGTTATAGTACATTGTATTAATCAAAGAGGCACACATACTTCGTTTGTAGTCATAAAGTGCATTTTGTGGATGAGCTGCTACATAATCTTTGTTTGAAATTGGCCCATTCAAAGGAGGGGGTGCACACTTGTGTAACGGAAGCCCCTGAACACAGGAAACTGAGCTCTGAAGTGCTCTACCTAAAGGGGAACTGACTGCCTTAATTGTGAGCTCAAGTGTGCAAGCAGAGCTGGGGCTTGATTATGAAGTCAAGACTTCAAAACAACAACTAACTCAATTAAAAATGGAGCCAAGACCAACTAGAAGGTGCTACATTCAAACCCACCTTTGCTTCTTTCTATGCATTAATATCATTTTTTGTGCTCAAGTAGTGGAGAATGGAGACTCTACCTACATTAAATCCAATCTTTTTGCTCCCTTTTTGAAAGCAGTTGTAAGGCTGCTTTTGAAGGTGCATGGATTATAGCACACTTATTTAGGACACACTTGTTACAATTTTATGAACATGTGTGTCCCTTTTCCCGAATTTAGTGACTGCATTCACCCCAATTGGCTCTCATGAAGTTGCACAAGCTATAAATATTAGGAGAATTACAACTTATTAGAGAACACTTATTCCCTGTTATTAGAGAAAAGAGTGTTGTAATAGTGGCTTAAATGCACCACAGCTGACAGAAAAAAAGAGGGAGTTAGATAACCTTGCAAAGATTAAACTGTTTACTCACTCCTCTTGACACCCAGGCTTGAATCACAGCTATTACGAGGACTGAAGACAACCTTTGCAAACAAAAAAAAGACTTATGACAGCTACCTAGGTCTCCTCCCTTGGTTCACAAAGTAACACAGCCCTTATAGGGTAGAATACATCTACTTAGCTCATTGACATGTGCATCATAAATGGCCTGATGGATCGAGTCCATAGCTGACTAGAGGGCCAAATGGAAACAAACACACCTGTACTACTGCTTATAGAGAGATATGCAGGCAGTTATTGCTACTTGCTTTGTAGTAGAAGTGATATTTGTAAGGTAGAGTGAGTAAGATGCAACTGATAACAAACAGCTGCTAGTCAAAGCAATGGAGCAGTAAAGCAACACAGCAGTCTACAAAATAGCATGTAGGCAGTAAACAAAGCATTTCCTGTGCAACCTCTAGTCATTCTTTGTGCATGCTGAATATATGTACTATGTAGTAAGTAACAAATATGGAGCATTATTGAACAACCATTTAATAAACAAGGACAAACCAGCCAAACTTCATTGCTATAGAAAAAAAGAAGTTGGAATCACCTGTTGATTTTCAGGGCAACAGAATTATAACTGGCTTCAGTTCTTCTGCTCTGACCCAACAATCTTTTTGGCTTCAAAGTCGGGAATTATCCGAGATCAAACAAAAATAAACACTGGCAACCTTCTTGTATAATTGTTGGACAATGCTACCTTGATGGTGTCTCAAATTCAACTGATTTGGCTGGCGCCTGTGCGGGCGGCCATGTCTGCCCGGCCGGCCGGCCGGGCCGCCGCAGCTACCTGCGCGCCTTTGTTGTGCGCATGCGCAACAGCTAACTTGCGCATGCGCAGGAGAGATTAGGTAAATTTGTGGGGACCAAAAAGAGGCGCGCATGTCGACGCATAATTGCTGAGGGTTAGGTATTTAAGTAGTATTTAGAGTCTGTATTCTTTCTCGTTGTAATAAGGGCTTATGTACACTTATCAACTGACAATAGATACAAAAACCAATAAATAAGTTGCATTTAGTGCATACTAGCATGAGCAAGGTGAAAATAGGAGGAGAGAGATGATAATGAAAATAAAATTACATCATCTTTATAATAAGCGGACGCGGACACACTGGAAACTGTCTCTAATCTTTATGAAATCTAAATTGGCCTTAGAAATTTGCTTTGATGGTGCAAAAATCACATGGGCCTTTCAGCAGATTTTGGCCATTATGTCTCCATAATAGGTAGATGGCAGAAAGAGAGAGTCGCCATGATTCGCGAATTACCTTAATAGTCTCATAATAAATCTATGAGACAACAATAAAGTTTTAGTGTGGACAGAGCCATGTTCCTAATTTTTGATTGCTTCAAATTGGCCAAACATCCATCCATCACAAGCGGGTTTGGACACATAAAAGGAGTGAGTGCTGGTTGTAATGGCAACTAGGTATTTGCCCAAGGCAAAATTTAATGACCAAATTGCTTCAGGCCCTTTGGTCAATTACGTGTGTCACGTTGTTAGATGACTTAACTTAAAGCATTGTTCAAGCCTTTAGATCTTGACACAAATTGGCTGTAATCTTTCTCCACATCTGTGAGACTTGACGACCTTTAAGTTCTTCTTTAACTATTTATTGGTTGGTTGTTTAAATCCACACCTGTCTCTCAACTGTTGCTGTTGTCGGTGTTGACGACGCACCTGGAGCAACTCTGGCTGAAGCACTGCAGGTTCCTCCTCCAGATGCGACGCCCACAAACAAGAACCACTTTACTACATGCTGCTCTGACCACTCGCCCACTTACTGTATGTACGACACATTCATGCCATCATTTATGCACTATACATTTTAGTCATTTAGTGTGATTTAATGACAACGATTCTATGTGTGATATTGGTTTGGCTTCGTTTTCTGTTCTTGGGCGGTAGGAAAAAAGCTTTGTGGACTACTTACTGTTCGATTTGATATTGGAATCGTCTCAGATTTGTAGGGAAAACTTTCCAAAGCTTAGATTATATGTACTTATTTACTTTGTTCTTGAAGGAATGGTGCATAGATCAGAGATGGGAGCGGAGGCATGAAATGTGGTTGCTTGAAACAACTGGTTTTCGCTCCATGGCGCAAAAAAACATAAGAAAACACAGATTTGTCTTAGTAATGAGTTCAAAGTTGAGTAGTTGTACTCGAAAGCAGTATGCAATGGAGAACTTGCCATCAAAACCAATGAGTGTCACAAAGTGGTTACTTACACCTTACAAATTTTACTTGTTGAAGAACGTATGTGAGTATCACTGCATGGCCTCAAATCGCATCAAAGGTCACGCAAAAGAGTACTCGCAAATGGTCTCGAGACATTCACCAGTGATGATGCAAAAAAACCAATCCTCTATGCTCTTTTTACTGCAAATTTTGGAAAATTTCGGCAGTGAGATCAGGGTACTCCTTCAACATTTCCCACTCCTCGGCCCTCTCGATTCTCGATATTTCGCCCAGAACAAAGGTCATTGCCACCCGCTTCAGATCCTTGGCACTGTGCAAATGGGCCAGAATGAGGAACTCGACAGCTGTGTCCTCATCGATGTTGCGCCACATGTACTGCTCACACAGGTCTCTCAGATTAACGACGTTGTACTTGTCAGCAGCACGAAAGAGATTAGCGGCATGCTCCTTCAGCACTTCATCCTTTACTTTGTCCGTGTAAAGGAACTGCAAGAAGTTCTCCAGAGTCGTTGTATCCATGTCTCTTATCTGTATTTCGCTGATGTGCGCCTCCTGGAAGTAATCATTCTCCAGCATTGCGTTGAACACGTCCGAACGCGACGCCAAAATTAGCTTGTGGCACTCGAACTCTCTTCCCTCGCAGACAATTTTCATGTCAGAAAACTTTGATTGCCCAAGAGAGGGAAGCAAGTCCTGACCAAGTGAACCTTGAATTGATACGCTGCGTTGGCACTGACAACACTTGCCCAATTTGACTTCCACTCTAATGTCGCACACGAGCGTGAGGTTACCACCTGGCAGCAGCTCGTCTTTCTTATATATGAACTTTGACCTTCGCAAGGAGCAGGGAACGCCACAGCCATGTTGTGGAGAAACGCATTGCTTCTTACCCGTTTCGTGATGGTAAGCCATCGATCCCGAGGAATCTTCAATTCGGTAGTTGAAGGAAAACTGCACGTCAAAGTCGTTCTTGTTGTAAAAGATTACGCCAACAGAACAACCATTATTGAAGGACTGCGGCCTCATTCCACTCTTGAGAAACACGCCAATGGCGAAGCAAAAACATTCTTCCTGCTCGCCAACTCTAGAGCTCACATCGAACGTGGGTGACAAGAAGACCTGATTGTTTTTATCCTTCTCCATTTCTTGCAAGAAGTTCTTGATGACGAACTTGTAAGTACCGGCCACCTCGAAACCCAACGACGTGCCCAAACTTTTGCGAAATTTGCCAGGACTCACTTCTTCCACAGACATCTAGAAAGAGCGACATAAACACAATACGCCATGAATGCACTATTCAGAGCATTCAAAGTATTCAGTATTTCAGAGTATTCTTGGATGATTCAGATCGAGTCGTACTTCGGGTGCAGGGTCCGATATAAAATTCGGGTCCAGCGGCGGGCAAGAAGCACACATCATGGCAAAGACGACCAAGTTCTCGAACTCGACGAAGAGCACAGCCGCGGAGACGCACCACGTGCAAGAGATCGATCAAGGAAGTCAGCTACAAGAAGTACATCAAAAATCACACATGTCAAGGACGTGATCGAGTTCAAATCCAGATAAACATTTGAAGATGAACCTCAAGATGGAGACGACGAAACTGATGTTGTTCTGGACGAACTCGCACTTGTTGATTCGGATTTCGGACGAAGCTTCGATTGACGCGCGGATCGCCGCGCGAGTTCCCGCGAGACTGCGACAGCTGATTTCTGTGTGACCAGCAAAAAGGACCAGAAAAGCGCCCAAAAGCGCGCGAAAATTTGCGCTTTTTCGCGCCTAGCTTTTGGCGCCCTGGGTTCAAATACTGTACTACGAAGTACGAAGGTAAGAACGCTAAAAATGTACTTTCTAAGGAAAATAAATGAATCCTTTCCACGTGTATAAGATCAAAGGATCACCAATACTTTTTTAGTAATTAGCAAAAAAAATTGCAAACATTTCTTTTTGAATTTGCAAGACTTATCTTAACAAAAAGCACATTCATTTATTGAAAAAAGATCAATATCCTAATACAGTTCATCTTATATATATGTATTATTATTACAGTTCACAAATAGCAGTTCGCTCATCTTTAAAAGTACAAGGTGAGCCACTTGTGTACTTGTCACTCCCTCGATCATTTCTTTGCCCCTTAGTACTACTCTAATGTTATATTTTGAGCATATTTAGCTATTATATGTATTCTTAGTACAGTAGTTCTATACAGTGTTATATACTGAATTGGAGTAAATATATTTTGAGTTGCCCATCTGGTACTTGGGTTCGGTGTAGCATCGATCGTCTGGAAGCAGATGTGGGCTCTGTACGAGAGAATTGGCGTCACCATTTACTACACATTATTGGGTAGTTTATGTACTAAGACATAAATAGCAATAGTACTTATCCATGGAGACAGTGTTAAAGTGTCAGTGGAGAAGTGAGTGCGCAAGAGAGCGTTCAACTGGCTCGAACAAAGACGTGCAACTCAAAGAAACAGCCTAAAAAAAGCCAGGATCAACACTAATGACGACTTTGATTGTGGTTAAATAAGATTTAAAATATCTTAATTGAACTAAATATTTGCTATAATGAAGTGTGCAAAAATCGCCTTTCCCTTCCTCTTTTTGGCAATAATGGGAGTCACGGGGGCAGCGGTCATGCCCATCACATGCACTACTACTACAACAACTATAACAACTACTACTATTACTACAACTACTGCAGAATCTTGTAAAAAAGCAAATTCTGCAAGTATAATTAGCAATAGAACAGTTTATCCCACAATATGGGATGCAGAGACGCTGATTAAGTTGGAGGTCAGACCGCGCATCTCGCAGGATATGGACATGGATCCATGCAAAGCCGGTAAATCAAAGATAGTCATTAAAAAACCGAAATTTAATTGATTTTTTACTAATTACTTTCTTATTTTATTTTTTGGACATTTAATTATTGTATTTTCTTTGACACTTAAAGGCGAATTCATCGGCGACATCGCTAGACCCACGGCGGCCTACGAGCAAGAGCGCGGCCTCGCCCACCACAACGACCACAACCAAGAGCACAACCATGAGAACAGGAGGAGAAAGAAGGATAAAAGGTTCAATATTTAAGCATTAAAAATAAAAAAATTATTAAAAAAATCAAAAATTTCGTTAGTAAAAATATGTGATAATTGTAAAAATTTGACATGGCAGATCTCGTCGAGCAGCGACGGCTCGTCCCGAGCGCGTGTGGCCTTCGGCGGTGATCGCATACGAGATCGACTCGAATTTCAGCGGCAGTCACAAGGCGCTGTTCAAGCAGGCCATGCGTCACTGGGAGAACTTGACGTGCGTGCAGTTCGTGGAGCGGGAGGCCGCGGTGCACCCCAACTGGATCGTGTTCACGGAGAGGCCGTGCGGCTGCTGCTCCTTCGTGGGCAGGAGGGGCAACGGCGCGCAGGCCATCAGCATCGGGAAGAACTGCGACAAGTTCGGCATCGTCGTGCACGAGCTGGGCCACGTGGTCGGCTTCTGGCACGAGCACACCAGACCCGACCGGGACCAGTGGGTGAACATCTTCAGGGAGAACATCATCGTCGGCCAGGAGTACAACTTCAATCGCCTGACCAGCGAGGAGGTCAACTCCCTGGGCCTGGCCTACGACTACGAGAGCATCATGCACTACTCGCGCAACACCTTCTCCAAGGGGACCTACCTCGACACCATCCTGCCCAAGGAAGACCTGCCCATCAACAGGGAGGCTCTGCCAGAAATCGGACAGAGAATCACGCTCAGCAAGGGAGACATTGCCCAAACCATGGCGCTTTATCAGTGTCGACGTAATTCGATTTCAATTATTATTTATTATCAATCTTTTTTTTCTAAAATTTTAAACTATAATTTGTTAAGAATGTCATTTCTTGAGTAACTTTCCTATTTTGATAGTTTGTGGCAGGACCTACCAGGATATTAGGGCGACATTCGGTTCCCCCGAGCACGAGGACATCTACTCGCCCTCCCCTAGATTCGAGCCCAGTCGTCCTTTTGCTCCTGTAAATGCACTTTTTTGACTCCATTTCTTACTTTTAATCAATTTTTGATCAATCAAAATTTTGGAAATTTTGTAATAAAAATGACGATTTTTGAAGGGCGATGTGTGCGAGTGGCGCATTCTGGCCACGCACGGCGAGCGCGTGGTGCTGAACATAAGCGAGTTGAACATTCCCTTCAGTGCTGGCTGCGACCAAAGTTACTTGGAGATCAGAGACGGTTACTGGCACCGATCCCCTTTGTTGGCCAGGATCTGCGGCAAGGAGGCGCCCACCGAGCCCATCGTGTCCACCGGCAGCCGCCTCATCCTCGTCTACAAGGCGCCCCACGCCCACTTCTACCACACCAATAACAATGACAGTAATGAGGACGGTTCATTATTGCCTAAAAGAGACGTCAAACCCGGCTTTAGAGCCAGTTATGAGGCCGTTTGTGGGGGTCATTTGAATTCTGAGAGTGGTCAATTAGAGAGCCCTAATTACCCCGACAAGTACCACTCGAACAAGGAGTGCGTCTGGACCATCGTCATGCCCGAGGGCTTCCAGGTGGCCTTGCAGTTCCACTCGTTCGAGATCGAGAACCACGACAACTGCGTCTACGACTTCCTCGAGGTCAGGGACGGCGACAACGAGGACGCCGAGCTCATCGGCGTCTACTGCGGATACAAGATGCCCGAGGACGTCAAGTCCTCTGGCAACGCCATGTACGTCAGGTTCGTCTCCGACGGCTCCGTTCACAAGGCCGGATTCGCCGCCTCCTTTCTCAAAGGTGAAATATTCATTTCTCACTTTATCTGATTTTGAATCAACTTGTATGATTTCATCAATCATTTTTTATAATTGATAAGAATTTATTGTATAAAATATTTCTTAACTGTTTATAGAGTACGATGAGTGCGCGTCGCCGGAGGTGCACGGCTGCGAACACCGCTGCGTGAACACGCTGGGCGGCTTCGAGTGCGAGTGCGACATCGGCTTCGAGCTCCACTCCGACTCCAAACGATGCGAAAGTAATGACATTTTCTAACTCTTTCATAACGATCTTGAACATAAATCGCATAAATTAGCCTAATTTCTGTTTTTAGACGCGTGTGGAGGCGTGTTGGACAGCAGCAACGGCACGCTGACCTCGCCCTCCTTCCCCGAGCTGTACCCGGCCAACAAGAACTGCATCTGGGAGATCCTGGCGCCCCCTCAATGGCGAATCACGCTCAACTTCACCCACTTCGATGTCGAGGGGAACAACGTAAATCAACTCTCTTTACCATTTTTTCATCAATTTGAACCAAAAATGACGTTTTATAGTTTTATGGCCATATTTGACTGTTATAGCAAGATTGCGAGTACGACAGCGTGACGGTTTGGTCCAAGATGGGCTCGGGCGAACTGAGGAAGCACGGTTTGTTCTGCGGCTCGAGGTTGCCGCCGCTGATCACGTCCGAGGGGAACGCCATGCGCATCGAGTTCCTGGCCGACAACTCCGTCCAGAAGACCGGATTCGCCGCCATCTACTTCACCGGCAAACAAACAAACCTTCTCTATAATCAATAAACAACTAGTAAATGAAATGATGAATTAAGTGGATAAATAGATAAGGACGAGTGTGCGACGGACAACGGTGGCTGCCAGCACAGCTGCCAGAACACGATGGGCAGCTACTTTTGCTTCTGCGACCAGGGCTTCGTGCTGCACAAGAACGGCCACGACTGCAAGGAGGGCGGCTGCAAGCACGAGATCAG
>JAOXNJ010186866.1:0-10424 GCA_028566655.1 Metis holothuriae
AGTTATCTTAATATTTCCTCTAATGAATGTTGATCCAGCTTCTCTGTCCGTCTCGTCTCTCGTTGTTTCGACGCCCACACATGCAGTGTCAGAATACGTGGAATAAGAATGCCAAGCAAAAAATGAATAATCCTCGTACCAAAAGAACTTTATTTATATTAAACTTACATTCTTAAACCATTTTTGAAGTGCATTAACTAAAAAAGATCTTTCTTTTCCACAACTTTATATACATTAGTGCTTATGAAAGAGGGAAAGGTGGGCCTTAATCGAGCCATTTCCCTGTCTGCACGCAATCCTTGCTAACAAACAATGTAGTACAGAATAACCGTAACACTTTTCATTATAACTTTATTTACTTCATTTATTGTAAAAGTACAGAAGTGAAGACGAAAAAAGCAGCAAAGGCGGAAAATTGAGCGTGAATCACGCAAGTCCACTACATAACATGTGTACTAACATCACGCAACATTCGTACTAGGCCAATATTCACATATTATGTAGTAATAAGTGCACACAAAACAGATGAAGTTGATACAGTGGTTTTCAGATTTTGCATAAAATCTTAAGAATAAGTTTGGTTTCTTTCATCTAGATTCAACTTTAATAACTTTTTTTTGTATGGCTCTAGCCTTTACAAAAGCAACATTTAGTAAAAATTTAATAACATAAAGGCATAGAAAAAGAGAAAAAATAAGTAGGCAATAAAGACGACAATAATTGATTATTGCCTAAATAAAAACAAAAAGAGAGAAAGCACAACATTAAGCAGTTTATAACAGACAATTTATTACTACAGTTATTTTATTACTACAGTAATAACATTTTATATAGAGAGAAATAATGTTTATTACTACCTGACACCAATGTCGCAGTCCTATAGGCCCCCAAAGACCATTTTACAACACTTCTTCCACCTTTTACTATAAAAAACATTACTAGCATATACTCACTTTAGTAAAGCAATAATAAAGCAGTAAATAAGTACAGTACAGTACTAAGGAAAAGTAGTCAATATTGTGTATGCAGTGAGCGTAGTAATCGAGTTGCTTTCTCTACACGACTCCCTTGGGCAAGCCCATAAGGAGAAAGGCCCCATCATCACAATGGGCTTCTGGAACTTTCCAACCACTTTTATTACTATTTATTCTATTCTTTTTATACTTTTATTTAATACTTTATTTACTTTTTATAATACTTTGTTTAATAGTTCCTTTACTATTTATATAATGGTTGTAATAAAGCAATTTTGCTGTTATGGTGTTGTGCAGAGGTTTGAGCTTGGAGCCAGCAATGAAATGGCTCTGAGCCAATGTACTGTGGCTCTTTATGGCCTGAACAAAAGAGGATTTTTATTAAGGCTGCTATGACTTTATTATTTATTATTTGAGTTTTTTCTTTTATTTAGGTATGATTTTTTAAAAGAAGATAAACGTTTCCTTTTGGATCCTCTTTTATATTTGCTTTCCATTCAATGTTTCTCATTCTTTTGTAGATACAATAAGGGAGGAAAAGAGAGAATGATTGTTAAACTTCGCTCTTAACAAGTTAAAGGAAAATGAGTGAATAAAATTTCAAAATTTTGGATAATTTCTTTCACAAAATTTTCACTATATTTTCTTTAACATAGAATAATCACTTTTATTGCAGAGATTTTTGTCCAATTGTAGCACGAAGCTTAGAAAACCGACACAACTGTACGTCTCACTTTAAAGAAACATTTTGGAAACAAATCATGAATTGGACAGTTGACACAGAGAAATAATATAACAATCTCTTAAAAACAAAAAAAGAAGGTAAAACAAGATCTCTTTTAGAATATTATTTAGACTTAATCTTTATATAAAAATTCCCTTTCTTGAACTCGTAGTTCACGTGACTGATCTCTCTGGTCGTCAGTGGTCGACTGGAAGCGAGCAGCTTTCGCATCCCCTCTGGGCCGATCAATAAGTGGATTGCACATGCAAAGGGACGCCAATCCCAGCCGCTAGATGGCGCCACAATCGCCCAAGTCTCAAATTCCTTCAAAAAACGAAAATTTCATTACTTTAAAGTACGTCAAAATGAAAAATTTGCAAAATAACAAAGTTTCTTTGGGATTTAAGCAAAAAATGTTGTTTAATAATTTTTTCACTTTCATTAGTCACTTATACTCATAAACTTTGATTTTAGACTGACCCAAATCAACATTGCTCACATCCTTTATTTCTTTATATAAAGCTTTAAAGTAATAATGGATTTGTGTGACTCTTTGGAAGGCATTACAGAGGCATTTGTGGCTCCTTTTTCTTGTGGATGCTGCTGCTCTCTGTGTGCCTTTGCTTTCTCTCGATCAACCACGTTGGCACGTACGAAAAACGTGCTCTTTATGACGCCAGATCTCTATCTGGACTAATGAACTTAATTAGAAAAGGAGCTAAAAAAATTGCTCAAATAATCTTATTTTTTCAATAAAACAACTTTTTTTTACATCTTTTTTGGTAATTTAAGGCCCAAAGTGTTTAGTAAATATCCATTCATTATGAGTCTTCAGTACAATGAGTTTTGGGGGACAGAGGAAAGCAAGCATCCTTTCAGAGCTCTCCCTCTCCCTTTCTATCTACATCTCACAATAATCGATGTCCTCTTTACTGATCACTATACATTTACTAAATAGAACTGTATATACAGTGTCTATAGAACTGTATATACTAAGTAAATCGAAGTGACACGTTTACTATTGATTGACTTCGATTCTCTCCATTACTTACTACTACATTGTACATACTTGTCTCCTTTACATATATGACCTGTATAATAAATACTGAGTTTAATGTGTATAAAGAAGAATAGAGTCAATGAATAATGGCTGAAAAAGCACTTTGTAAAAATTCTACCTGTTTGTTCATTACAAAGACCAATAAAAACCACAGTAGCTATACAGTGTAGCTATATAGTAGTGCATACCAATGATGAAAACATTGGAGAAAGCCACATAAAAGTGAGGTACAGTACTAAGCCTTTATAAAGCCATTAAGTAAAGCTCTTATCACATTAATCCATAAATTTTACCTTTAAAAAAAGCCAAAAAAGTGACTTTTAATTAGACTTTTTATTAGCAAATTTTCAAAATTTTCCAATAAATACGAAATTGAATCAATAAAAATCAGACATGTGGTGCAAATTGAGCCTGGACCTGTTCATCTCGAGCGTGAGCTGCCCCGGCGTCTTCCTGGGGTCCAACGCGGCCCCAGTGCGTCTCTCCTTGTGCATCCTGGACATGCACGGCCACACCAAGCCCTTCCCGCCCTCCTTCCCCCTCTTGTTCAGGGACAAGTTCGTCCTCAACCGCATCCTCCACCCCAGCAATCTCCATAAACAATTAAACAACCAAATTGTTTACATGGAACTCATACAGGAGCCGGATACAGTTTTGGCCACGTTTCAAGCCTCTTTTTTGGATTTTTTGGGTCATAATTTACCAAAAATCAACGGGAAAGGAAGCAAAAACAACGTGGATTTGCTCATGGAACCCACCAAAGCTTTTCCAGGCATTCTTGCACCCAAGGTCGAGTAATAAATCTCCATAATAATCTCATAGTCTTTTTAATGACTTTATCATTACTATATGTACTTCATTTTGATATATTGTGCCTAAAATGACTTATTCAATTGGTTTTAGGTGGAAGTAACATCTTACTTGAGTTTGGAGCATTGCTCTAGATCCAAGTGTCGCAATGAGATGCTAAGAGTGGAATCCGTTCCTCCCATGCACCTTCATCCCCATCTTCACCATGGCCATGGCCATGGCCATCTTCACTCCAGACCCTTCGTGTGGCGGAGGGCGGAGGAGACGCTCATTGGTCGACGTCCAGTCGACCTTGGACCCAGTCAAAAATTCGAATCCGACTCCGACTCCGGCCTCTGCAATCAGTTCGAATCCAAAAACAGGAGCAAAAGTTTGAATAGAGGTCGAAGGAGGAAGGATGAAATCAAAGGGTTGAGGGGAAAAAGTGTTACTCGACATAATAGAAATCGAGATGCAGGAGCTTTTTTGAAGAGAACCCAAAGTGCTTTTGATGTCAGGCAGGATGCAAGAAATGAGGAGGAAGGGAGAAGAGGTAGGGTTCAGCACAGACAGTATGGTGAGGTTCGGCATCAACGTGGGGTTCGGCATCCACATGGGGTTCGGCATTTACATGGAGTTCACCATCATGATGAGCTCTTTCGACATGGAGTGTATCATCGTGATGTGCATGGAGTTCGGCACCATGATGTGCATGGAGTTCAGCACCATGATGTGCATTCTGAGCATGTTTACGGCCCCGATGCACACGACTTTGATCACGTGGAGTCAGAAGCGCTCCACGACGAAGCTGGTCACCACGGTGAACACGGCCATCACGATGAACAAGGCGAACGTGGCCGTGAACATGGACGTGGCCATGATGCAGACGACATTGATCACAATCGAAGAGACAACAGACGTAGTGCTAAGTATTCTGAGTCGGATGATGAGCGACGTGAGTCTGATGCATCTCGTGGCCAACGTCAACGTCGTCGTCATCATCATGCTCGGCTTTTTCAGGAAGACGAAAGTTACGACTGTTTCGATGAAAGTTTGCGTAGATTTCGTCGAATTCGACATAATGCAACTCCTTTCGTGGTCACAATCTGTCCTGATCCTTTGCACTGTCCTTATGACACATTTTATGACTCCAATTTGTGTCCCTATTACTCGTTTCAACAGTACCGGTGCTCAAACATCCTTTGAAAAATGTTGCACTGATCCAAAACTTCTTTGTGTTCTAAGGCTTTTTTTAAACTTAAAAACGCGTTTTTCCATTTGATTGACGTTTTTTTGAATGTCCCAATTCCAAGTACTAATATAAATTCAAAGAGATGAAGATAAGATCTGCATGATCCGAAGTAAAGGTTGTACTTGCAAGTTACAAGAAATCATCGACTACACATATCACAAGTACGTGCTCATACAAACAATGAATTGTGCATGCTCGTACCAGACTCAAAAATTCACTATACAGTAATGATGATAAGTAAGTTAAAATGTAGGAGTAGAAAACCTCGATATGGCAGGGACTAGACCAAAAATTAACAATTAAGACAAGATTTTATCACATAAATTCAATTATTCATTTACAAATGAATTCATTTAGAGTCGGTCACTTATTATTGCCTTGTAACTTTATCACTTCACTATTATCAGTTTTATCACATTACACGCAAATTCCTCATTTTATCACTATATGACTCCAAGTCAAATTGAAGTATAAAAGTGCATCACGTGAACTCGCTCTCGCTCTCGTGGTCCTCGTGATTGAGCAGGGGCGCGTGGTCGTCGTTGGCCGCGTTTCTGCCCACTCTGACGATTCTGGCCCTGCCCAGGCCGATGACGATGGCGCCGATGGGCACGAGCAACGAGCACAACACCAACAACAACCACTTCAACCTCAGTCTCCACATCTCCTCCTTCCACACGTCCTCCTCCTTGCTCTCGTGCTCGCCGAACCTGTCCACGCACTTCCCGCTCACGTGGTCGAACACGTGCCTCTGATTGGAGCAGATCAAGCAGATGTCTTTGTCGCTCTGCAATCTGTCGGATTTGAAGCAACTTTTGCACTGATCAAATCCGGGTCCGTAGCAAGAGTGACAGGATGAGTGACAATTTTCGCAAATTTGCTTCTCCAAATTGGCAAATGTTCCGAATTCGCATTGAAAGAGACAAGTGTGGTTGAACAAAAGTTGATTTTTTGCACAGGCAATGCAAGAATGTTCGCTCTCTCCAAAACACTTTTTGCACCTCGAATGACATTTGACTTCTTCCTTTTTGGCTCTGCAAAAAAGATTTTCGTCCAATTCGAACTCGTTTTCGCACATTTCGCACCGATTCGGCGATTCGCACTTCTTGCAGGACTGCGAACATCCCCGACATTTTCCGGCTGCCTCGAAATAATAGGATGGACAAACTTCCAAACAGGAATTGTTCATTAGTAAAAACGGTGACTTGCATTCCAGACAAGTTGAGGAGGAAGTGCACAATGAGCAATTGTCATCACAATTGCACTTGTCCCCTTCACATTTCATCACTTCTTCCTTTTCCGGGAGACAAAATCCACTTCCGGTGTCTCTAGTAAAGTTTTCGGAGCACTTTTCGCAAATTTGGTTGTTGTTTGCAAAAGTGCAAATTTGACAGCCCCAAGCGCATTTTTCGCATATTCCAGCCTCATTAACGCCTTTGCCAGGTGGACAAACGTCATTACATTGATTCTCATTTAATACTTGGCCAGATTTGCAGCTGGTGCAGCGAGTCCCTGATGTACACGTTGTGCAGGTCGAGGGACAGGGCAGACACGTGTGGCTCTCCAGATCGTCGTTGTCGTCGTGACCCACGCCATACTTGCTCCTGTAGTCGTCGTCGTCGTCGTTGTTGTGGTTGTCGTCGTCGTCGTTGTCGTTGTTGTTGTTGTTGAGGAGGTAGTGGTCGCTGGGGCAGTTGTTCAGACACAAGTCGGTGTTGTTGACAAGCACCAAATTTTGATGGCACTGTAAACAAATAGTTTTTCCCTGGGTCTTCTCCTCGCAGGTGAGACATCCGACGGGACAGGGGACGCACATGTGGTTGGCGTTCTCGTCGCTGTCCACGTTGCTCACGTGGAAACCCAAGGGACAAGTGTTGCCGCACTTCCCCTGATAAAGGACTTGATGTCCGTCCTGGCAACTCAGACAATTGTCGGATTTGGGTCCAAAGCAACTTCGACAGCTGTCACTGCATCTCACACAAAGATGGTCAGCACTCAGGAAGAAGTGGTCGGGACAATTAGTGACACAGTGAACATTGTCCTTATTAGAATTATCGCAAAGAGGACAAAGTCCTCTCTCTCTACATATAATGTTCCCATCAATTTGGGATTTTCCCTGCGATTCGTGAGTATCTCTCAACAATAAACTCCAATCCTCATCGGAATTTAGGTTTGGTGGTGCAATTTTCGTGCCAAAAACACCAAATGCCACGATTTCAACAATCCCTTTTTACCATCATTATTGTCGTTGTCATTATTTTCGGCACTGACTCTTAATGTCCACGTTCCGTTGGCAATTTCTCCCCAAAATTGCACGGATAAGAAAGGCCAGGCCGTGAATCTCGATTTTGCGACGTCTCTGGGTCTGGGCAGTAATAAAGTTGATCTGGTTCCCGCAGGAGAGATGAGCACGAGATGAACAGCTCCTCTGGGTCGATTTTGCAACGTGACCACACATTGCACATGTTCCAAAAAAATCACATTTGCACAATTGTCGTTGACCAAGGAGGAGAAAAGGGGCCGAGCGCCAAAATTTGAGTTCGAATGTATTGTTGATGTAATGCACTTTTCCTGCTCGGAGACGCCGGGCCACTTCTCGGCCAGATTGACCAGGGCCAACGCGTCCATCAGACCGTAGCCATAACGCAGACTGAACAGACGGTTGGCGCCGGTCACCTGCCAACTGCGTCGTTCCGCCTAGTGTACATTGATTTTTGGCAAAAAAAAGACGAGAAATCAGTCAAAAAAGACGAGAAATCAGTCAAAAAAGACAAGAATTCAGTCAAAAAAGAGCAAAAATGACAAAAAATAATTAAAAATGACAACTTTTTCAGTTACGGGATGGATGAGCATGGGTCTAGGGTTGGATGTGCGCACGACGAGATGCTGGACATCCCTCCAGGTGAGGCCTGGGTTGGCCTGCAGGGCGAGGGCGACGATGCCGGCGGCCAAGGGGGCGCTGGCGGAGGTGCCGGTGTGCCTGTCGGTGCACATCTTGTCGGGTCTGAGTCGCTTGTCCTGGTCCACGGTGACCACGTAGCCGTCCTTGTTGGGCGTGCCGGAGCTGAAGGTGGAGGCCAGCGTGGACGCGCACTCCTCCAGGTACCACGGCCTCCTGCCGTTCTGCGTCACCGAGGAGATGGACAACGTGAAAATGGAGTTGGTGTAGCCGTCGCAATTGCAGTTGTCCTGTTTCGAGCCGCCGTTGCCGCTGGCCCACACGAAAATTGAGCCTAGACCATTCCGACCTTCACTCACACCTTTGGCCAATGCGTGCTGAGCAAGGGGACCCGGGCCGTCCACGGTCTTGCCGTCGTCATCGGGGCTAAAACGAGGAGGAATGTTGATTGATTGATTGATTGATTGATTGATTGGTTGATTGATTGATTGGTTGATTGATTGCATGGTTGATTACCCCCATGAAGCGGAGAATACGTGGATGTGTTGCGGGTTTAGAGAGAGGGCCCTGGCCTCTACAGCGTCGTTGACGACGCCGTCGAGCATGCGGACGCCGCCGATGCTGGCGTTGTAGGCCACGCCGACGCCGCAGACGTCGTTGAAGGCCTGCGCGGCGACCTCGCCGGCGCACCTGGTGCCGTGTCTGTTGTCGCCGTTGTCCCTGGGCATGGGGTCGTCGTCGTCGTCGTTGACGTCGCTCGAGGCCAGGGCGTCGAAGTTCAGGACCAGGTCGGGGTGGTCGCTCTGGATGCCGTCGTCCAAGATGCTCACCACCACGCCCCTCCCCGTCACCCCCTTGGCCCACACCCTCGCCACGTTCATGTCGAAGCCCTCCACGCCGCCGTGGTCCAAGTACCACTGGCGTTCGAACCAAGGATCCGTCGGAATCCGATCCAAGGCCCGTCGCTTAACTCTTCTCAATCTTCGTTGCTGCTGCGCAAATTCCACTTCCGGATCCGAAACCAGCACCTCATAATGATGTTTACTAGCCTTTTCCGTTTCCGGCTTTAAATCAGGGTGTAAAAAGCGATGGTGCAGATGTAAAGATCCCAAATTCCCCACGTGAATCATGCCGTGCCTCCCGGCCACCTCGGAGACGTTGGACGCGTTGGGGGTCAGACGCACGACGAACAGGTTGTCGTAGATGGAGCAGGACGACTTGCTCGTCACCAACATTAACCACAACAATAAATTCAACATTATTACGAATTTTTGTTTAATAAAATTTCCTTTTTAACCGCATTTTAAGCTAATCTCCTTTGACGTTGTCCTTGGGAGAGACGCACGTGTTTGCTGCTTGCCAAACGCAGCTGACGTTATCGACTAAAGCCGCCTCTATGTTCTGAAAGCCGAGCCACAGTTCTAAATAATGTATGTACTTGTTATAGCTGTAATTGAACATTGCTGTAAATAATGCCCATGGGAGAGCTTGCAATGCTACTAATCAATAATGGATGACAATAGACGACATTACTACATTATTGTTCAGAGGCATACAGTGAAACTTTGAGTTTGCAAAAATGAAGTTGGTTTTCGAAATTGACAGTTTGCTTTTCTTCTAAATTCGAAATGAAAATTTGGCTTTATTTAGTGGGATAAAGGTAGAGAGATAACATAACCATTTTTTTGAAAAAAGGGAATAAATAAATTGCTTAAGGCGATCTCTCTTTCTTAATATTTTAGTCCTTTTTTTGACTATTTTTTTTCAAAATTTAAGAATCTCTACATCAATAAATTTTGTTAAAAGGAATTAGAAATGTAACTAGAATCCGGCAAAAGAAGCCATGTTTCCAATATCAAAATTCTACTGTTCTTCTTGTTTTTGTATATGCAGAGGAACTGTGACAATGTGATTGTTCACAAGTGTACACAAACACTTTAGTATCCTAGCAACCACAACAATGACTGTTATATTCTAAAATTTATTATGAGAATCAACTGCTTTCAATAGTGCAATGCTTTGTATTTGTCTTTTGAAACAGGTGTTTTCTTTTTTTTGCTTTTTTCTCTTCTTTCTTTGTTGTGGTGAATGTAAAACACTTGTGTATTTGTTCCCCACAGATCAATGTGAGACAAAAGTAGTAAAACTAGTAATTTTGAGTTCTTTCAAATTCCAAATGTATTGGTGCTGTATTTTTTTGTTATTACTGGTTAAATTTTGTTAAAGGATTGCCTAGAAAAAATTAAATTTGTTTACATTAGTACAGAAATTAAGAAAAAATGAAAATTGATTTTGGATTCTTCTTGTCAGAATTTGGTTCAGTTTTAAGTAATAAATGCGTTGTATTATGCTAGTAATGACAGACAGCAAAAAAGCTCGAGTAAAAATAAATATTTGCAATTAATTTTAATTCTCAAAAAATATTTTGCATTATTTTTATGTGTAAAAATAATCTTACAAAATTCTTTAGAATTCAATACATTTCATAATTACAGATTAGATTTCATGAAAAGATGCCAAAAACGAAATATAATGTAAATTTATTTTTTTTTGTGTGTGTTGGGTGTAGGCGTTGATAAGCTGATTGAAAGAAGTTTCAGCCTTTGTCTGTGTGTTTCTATTGCAGAGCAGTCTAACCAGATGTGCTCTGATGATTCTAGACCTTCCCCGCATAATCTGCATGATGGATCTAGTGATGGGTTAATGAGTGAACCGTGCCTTCTCAT
>JAOXNJ010186976.1:0-10423 GCA_028566655.1 Metis holothuriae
CTCCTGTGCGCCATAGAATAGTTGCCAGTTGCTCGTATTGTATTGGGCTTCCAGAGCACGGGCAAAGTTACTCTTTTTTCTTTCGGGTCATATGACCAATTTTCGGTCATGTACTTGATGTAGTACTGCTCCTCAATGGATTGGGTGGGCGTCAGATCATGCGGCTGTTCCACTTCCCAAAGCTTCGATAGGTCGGGGCAATGTTGACAAGCTAGGCTTTTCTGTACAACTCCCTGAAAAGTAGTAATCATTATACGTGGAAGCTTGGGCGCTCGCAGTTCCTGAGACTGCTGAGCCGGATAGGGCTGTCCCTGAGCCGGGTTGGATTCTTCTTGGGCCGGATAGGTGGCTCCTTTGGGAGACGCAGTGAAGTCGCCAATGAAGGCATTGACAACACGTTCTGGAGGCACTTTGGGGCCTACCAGAGTCCAACCAAACACGGTTTTTGGGCGTGCTTCATCGGGTCTGTATCTCTTGATTGGACGTCTGGAACTCTGTCCCAGGGAAGCGGCAGTGACAAATAGAAAGACACACACGGGTCAATTCTAATGGTGCCAGCCCCGGATCTCTCATCGTCTCGAGGATCACTTTGTCCTTGGGAACGTCGCTGTTGATCTGCGAACTGAATTCCCTGATCGTCGTCGTATTGTTGGTTGTCATAACCATAAGTAGGACCACTTTGATATTGATATTGATCGCCATTGTTGCGAGCCGGATAATGTGGTTGATTCCTTGAGCGGGATGTTGGTAAGGATCACCATTGTCTCGAGCCGGATTTGGATGGCTTTGGCCATTATCACGTGCTGCATGGCTTCTTTGTTGATCTTGATCGCCACTCCCCCGAGTCTGATGGTTTGGGTAGCTTCCTTGAGCCGGATTAGGGTAGCCCGCTTGAGGCTGGTTCGTACGTAAATCACTATTTCCTCGAGCCAGATGTGCATCACGAGTCGGATATTGTTCGATGCTCTTCCATTATACGTAGCTAGGCTATACACTATACTGTGTGCGCTTTCTAATGTATGCTGTGTGCTGTGCGCAATCAGCAATAAAAGGAGTTAGTTCTCCACTGAACATGGCGTCGTGAACAGCTAGAGTTACAGTCACTCTTAAGTTCCTGTTACTTGTTCATGGTGGAACACTCACCGAAAGGTAAACCCGGAGTCCCGAAGAGCCAAGCCCAACTTCCGCCAGGCCCAGGAGTACCTCCGGCACCCACACCCCAACAGCAGGCCCCACCTGCTGTCAAACCCCAGCCCAGCACTTCGGCTGAGGCCCTACAACCACTAGTGGTCACCGTGCAACACGGCTCTGCCGAGACACCGACCATGGCCACCAACGACAACTTCGCGGCTCCAGCCGACCTTGCCGACGTGCGCAAGGGCCTGCACGCCAGCAAAGGCCACCTAACGCGCCAGACAAAGGCTCTCGGTCAGTATGCAGCCAATTTAAATCGCGATCCTCTGTCTGTGTCGCAGCTCCAGGAGGCCACGGACATCCAACTCCGTGCCCGCCAGAGATACAATAGCATCATGGACAGCATAGCTTATCTGCAAACTGTGGATGCAGATAACTTCGACGCGTACGAGGCAGAAATAGGCGAACTCGAAGTTGCCCATCGTGCTGCCTTCGACGCTGCAACCAAGGCCATTTCCGAGGCCGAGCGAGCACAACGCAACGCCAGCACCGCGGCCGCCCCTCCCAGCAATCCCGGGTACAACGACGGCGGCCCCGGACCCCAGCGACGCGTTGTTGAGAGGACCAACTTGAAACCTGATGTGCTCAAGCTATCAGACCAACCTCGTGCAAAAACTTCATGGAAGGACGCCCTGAAAGGCTATTTCACCACCTCCAATTTCGACGTGCTACCTGTGCAGGAACAACAGTACTTCTTCTACGCCTGCGTCAGCACGTCTCTGAAGGAGGCTCTACAGCAAACCAGTAATGAGACCACACCAATTTTCGGAGACAACTCATTGGTATCGAGGCTTGATCGTATCTTCCTGGACGAGTACCCCTTGTTCACAAGGCGTCTGGACTTCTTCAGATACACACAGAACAAGGGCCAGCAAGCAGACGACTTCGACCGTCAACTTACGAGATTCTTCAAAGAGGCCGACCGCAACACCTTGACCAGTGACGAACTCTACGTTTACGTCTTCGTCAACAACTTGTCGGACGACGTGCTACGCCGCAGGATCCTCGCCATGCCCAACCCGACCATGCCAGCCATTCGAGCTGATTTTGCAGAATACATGCGACTCCAGCACTGCGCCGAGGCCCACGCAACCAGGAACTCCTATTCAGCGAAGGCGGGGCCTCGTGGATGCTCCCAGAGTTGGGGCGGTGCTGGACGTGGCAGATCAGCCAGTAAGGGTAAAACAACTTTACATTCCCTTAAAGGTAAGTGTTACAGATGCGGGGCGTCGGACCACAAGAGCCCTGAGTGCCCACACGCCGACAAGACGTGCAACAAGTGCGGCACCAAAGGCCACCTGGCCTCGGTGTGTATGGGCGGCCCCAAGAACACGAACAACCGCGGTCGATCCAAGACAAGGGACAGGAAGGACAAGAGAGACAAGAGCAGCAGCCGCAGCCGGAGCAGGAGCAGGAGCAAGACACCGCCCAGGGGACGGAACCAGTCACCCAGCCCCGGCCGCTCTCCCGTGCGCACCGCCAAGACTTCCACGGTTCGTGTGTGTCAAATCTCCAGCAGGGCCATGCCCATGATCAACCTCAAGGTAGGCGTGCATAATCGCAATTCCTTACGAGCCCTGCCGGACACGGGAGCCACTGTGTCCCTCATAAAAGACAGCAGCTTGCTTCTTTTCGACTACCAGTCCATAGATAGAAATGCTCGTATGAATATTGTTGCTGCCAATGGCCAACCACTCACCTGTTCTGGAGCGGTTACTTTTACGGCCAGGCATGACGGTGTAGTCGCTACTATTCGTGCTCTAATTACTCCTGATATTCAGGACGACGTGTTACTGTCCTGGCAAGACTTGCAGGCACTCAACGTCATTCCACGTGATTTCCCTGCTGCCCAGGTGTACCAAACTTACCTTACACAGGCTACACCTGCGCCGTCGCAAGCACAGTTAGACGCGCTCAGGGACAAGATGCTCGCCCAGTTTCCTGATGTCTTTGGAGACGAGCTACACCATGGGAAGCAGCTTACAGGCCCTCCCATGCATATTTACCTAGACAACAATGTCCCTCCAAAGCGCATTTTAACTACAAGGCCTATTCCCCAGCAATGGCAGGAACAAGCTGATGCCGTTGTAGCTCAGCTGCTCCAAAATGGCATTTTGGTCCGTGTAGAGGAACCCACTGATTGGATTAGTAGGGGCAAGTTCGTGCCCAAAGAAGGCGGTAAGGCCGGATTACGGCTTGTTACAGACTACACACTACTCAACAAGGCCGTGAAAAGGCCCATTCACCCCTTCCCCTCCACTCAGGACGTATTACAGTCAATTAAGCCCACTTCTCGCATTTTTGCGAAGCTTGACGCTGTTCAGGGCTACTTTCAAATACCATTAGACGAGGAAAGTTCACATCTTACTACATTCTTGCTGCCCTCCGGCCGTTACAGGTACACTAGAGCGCCTATGGGCCTTTCTTCTTCGTCTGATGAGTGGTGTCGCCGTTCGGAAGAGGCCTTTCAGGGCCTCGACGACATGGCAAAGCTAGTTGATGACATTTTAGCCCAGTCTGCTTCAGAGGACCACATGGAAGCCGTCCTCACAGCTATTCTCGAACGCTGTAGAACAGCAGGTATTACTATTAGCAAACGCAAATTTGTTGTGAGCGACACCATCCACTTCGTGGGCCATATTGTATCAGCCACAGGTGTTAAACCTGACCCAGACAGGCTGAAAGCCATTGCTGACTTCCCCAAGCCCACCGACATTACTTCTTTACGGTCCTTTTTGGGCCTTGCAAACCAATTGGGTCACTTCGTTCCTGACTTGGCTCATGTCACAGAAGCATTACGCACTTTGCTCTGTAAAAATGTCGCTTGGACTTGGTTGGAACAACATGATGAAGCTTTCAAACAGACAATAGACATTTTGTGAAAAACAACTGCCATTCATGCTTTTGATCAGTCGAAGCCGATCGAGTTACTTACAGATGCTTCTAGGCTCTACGGAATCGGATACGCTCTTATCCAGCGACACTCTGATAAGATTGCACTGATCAAATGTGGCAGCAGAGCTTTGACACCAGCTGAAAAACGATACGCCACTATCGAGCTGGAGTGTCTGGCCATTATCTGGGCCATCCAAAAATGTAAATTCTATTTGAGGCCTAGCCATTTCCAAGTAATAACTGACCAAAGGCCTCTAGAAGGCATTTTCAAGAAAGATATTTATGACATAGACAACGCTCGATTGCAACGACTGCGCGAGAAAGTCTGTGATTACACCTTCACAGTGGTCTGGACTGCAGGCAAGACGCATTACATAGCCGACGCCTTGTCCAGGTACCCTGTCTTTCAGCCTCCAGAGGAGCCTACGGAGCGCATCAGAGGCATTTTCTGCAATGATGCTCAATTCTTACCCATTACTGACGCTATTCTGCTGGACCCCTCTTACACTGCTATAGTTAAAGCTTGGACAGAGCGAGCGGACCCCAAATCGTTGCCCGAAGGCCACCCAGCTCGCGCTTACGCAGCTGTTTGGTCCAGCCTGTCCACAGCTGCCATAAATCAAGTCAACATTTTACTCGTCGACGGCCGCAGAGTAGTGGTTCCCAAGGCTGTCAGAAAAGAAATATTACAAAAACTACACGAACCCCATGGTGGGTACAACAAAACACTGCGACTTGCTCGGCAGTTATACTATTGGCCCACTATGAACGCTGAACTCAAGCACCTGATCGACATGTGCGACCACTGTACCACACTGGCTCCCAGCAAGCCACAGGAGCCAATCCTTCAACGTCAAGCCCCAGAACCAATGTTCCACGTGGGACTGGACTTGTTTTCGTTTCAAGGCTCACAGTGGCTCATTACAGTCGATCGCTACAGTGGCTACTTATGGGTCGACAAGCTACGCAAGCTCGACACCAAAGCCATTACAGATATTCTAGAGCATAGGTTCGAAATTTTCGGCTGGCCCCGAGAGATTTCTAGTGACAATGGGCCACAATTTCGTTCAGAATTCACACAATTTTGTGAACACCACGGCGCCTCCCACATTACGTCAAGTGCTTACTACCCTCAGTCTAACGGACTTGCAGAGGCCGCTGTGAAAAATGCTAAACACTTGCTAGAGAAATGTGCTCGTGCAAAGCAGGACTTCAGGAAGGCTCTTTCTGCTTGGCGTCACTTGCCTCGCGCAGATCGCCCAAGCCCTTCCACTTTGTTCTTCGGTCGCGACATTAGAGGTACTTTACCCTCATTACAAGGACACAATTTGTCGCAGCAAGCTAATTCGGACAGTAGTCAAGTCGGCTCAGATGAGTTCGAAATTGGAGACTCTGTTATCGTGCAGAACCCCAACAACAGACGTTGGGAGTTGAAAGCTGTTATCAAACAGAGAAGAGATAGTGGTCGCTCTTTCGTAGTCAAATTTCCAGATGGCTTCATGAGCACACGCAATCGCCGCTATCTGAAACCTGTCAAAACTCCAGATAGCAGCTCGCATCCATCAACCCTTGAAGCTCGACCGAAAACAACGAACGACGAAACTGCAGGCGATACAGAAACGACGACTAGTACACCGAATGCCAGCACTAACTCCAACCAAACAAAACCCATCCTCAGACGTAGTCGGCGAATCGCGGAGCGAAAATCCGTTCGATTCGACCTGTAGACTTAGCTAGCTTTCGTGTAGAATTGTACAGCAAATGGTAACTTGCGGCGCAGATCTCCGTTCGCACCGACAAGTATATGCCGTTTGCGCGCGCTCCCTAGGGACAGCCACTTGTTGCTGTGGTGTGCGCTCTAAGGCGCGCCGGCCGACTTGCTGTCTTGGCTTGAGTCTGGCCGTTAGTCATTTGCACGAATGCCCCAAGTCCCTCCTGATCGTCGATCTGGTTGGGACATCTTCAATCTTGCCGCTGGTGCTGCCACTGGTGTCGCCAACGCCGTTAGTTCCGTTGCCTCTGCTATTGGTTCAGTCTTCTCAGGTACTGAATTACTTAGCCAAGTGTAGTTAAGGCGTTGTCGTGAAGTCGTCGCTTCTTGCTGCCTCGCAGGCGCCAAGAACGCAGCCGAGGACCTACAGCAGCTCAAGCAATTGAGTGACGCTGTCGCCGACCCCGTCGGCGCTGTCGAAACCGCTGTCG
Source organism: Metis holothuriae (assembly GCA_028566655.1). NCBI lineage: Eukaryota > Metazoa > Arthropoda > Copepoda > Harpacticoida > Metidae > Metis > Metis holothuriae. The sequence continues at coordinate 6,292 of JAOXNJ010186976.1, forward strand.
GTAGTGTCGCTTCTGCAGACGCTCTTCCCAACACCGAAGGCGACTCCTTCATGGCGATCATTGACTCCCATGCTCAGGAGACACACGACAGTCACGACAACGCCAGCCGAACCAGTCATCAGTACGTTGAGAGCCACGGTTTCCATTTCATTGAGTTGCATCTGCCCTCTGTAGGTGCCACCTGGTTGCTGATCGGGCTCATCCTGGTCGTGGCCTTCATCACCTTTCGCGTGTTGATGCGCTGCGGTCTGAAGCTGCCCAATTTTGCCTGCCTTGCTTCTAATTGGCAGCAGAACCAGGACGGAAACCAGGGAACACCGCCGGCGCCACAACCTGCACAACCGTGCACTGCTGTCGTGACCTATGTTCCCCCACCGGCTTATTCCTACGCACCTCCACCGCCGCCACTCTATCAGTGGGCCAGGCCCCAGGTACAGCTCCCGCCGCCGCAACAGCTCGAACTTTCACGAGTGCCCGCCGCTGGACAGCCAGGGCTCACATACGAGCAGCAGCAGCCCCTCCTCCAGCCCGCGGCCCAACCCGTTGCCCAGGCGCAGCCCCAGCCCCAGCCGGCCCACTGAAACGCCGTCGCCCCAGCCGCCCTCTAATCCTACGCCCAGTAGCGTCTACAATGAGGAAGAAGGCGACCCCGCCCCCCAGGACGGAGGCCGCGACGGAGAGGACCAGACCGACACCGCCCAACAACCCGTATCAGCGACTGACGGGAATCATCAAGGCTCTGAGGACGAGCTTGCTTGCGAGCCGCCAGCCCCTGCGCTCGCCTTCAACCTCGAAGAGTACGAGAACACAGAGGTGGACGAGTCCGACGAGATTCCCGATTACGACTCCGACCTTGACGGCCCCGGGCATCCAGGCTTCTGGCCTGACAAGGACGAGGAAGCCATTAAATGGATCGTGGATAACCCGGCCGGACGCGGTGACGACGGTCCAGATTGGCTCTACGCCGCCGATTTTGCCCGCCAGGAGCGTTGGCTACGCGCCGCCCTTGCCCGCATCTTCGACTTGCGTGCCGTCCCGAGGGACTGCCGCTGTTTGCAATTTGATGGAAAATTTTATAAACACAAATAATAGCTTTTTGTTCACCTCATCTCTTCTTTTTGCACCATCAATTTTTTTTGCAGTGTTGTCACTCAACCCTGAGTCCTGACGGTTCGTTGAAACAGAAATCTTACTTTAAAAGTTATGTGTACTCCTACCTATGTGTAAACACATCATCTTCTGCATGTTTGGCAATATGTCCACTTTTATTTCACTCATTTAACGTCAATGATACCAGAAGTCCTCTCAAATACTCTAAAATCCGTAACTAGTGCAGGGCGAGAGAAGAACAAAAGTGATTACGAGTAATTACGAGCTTTTAAAAGCTAGAAGTCGACTATTGAAAGACGTAGGCTTAAAAAGCAAAACAAAATACGAGAAATTTTTTAATTTGTTACATTAATCTAGGTCAATCTTAGCATGAGATTTAATTGGTGTCTCCGCCAACAATGATTTGAATTGCTTGTTTTGTGATTTAGTCTGTTTGTCCTTTAAAGTCGCCTTATTCTTTTGGAATTTTTTGCCCTTTTTCGGGTACCAACTCTCATTCTCTCCCGCAGACTTCTGAGAAGCTGAGATAAGTAGACGAAACGCATTTCGAAATCTGTTTTTGGGGTTTTAATTGCGGTATTGCTGCATGAATAGTTCAATTCATGCTCACCCACCTCGAACCACGAGCTCATTACAGACAGATGAATGCACAAACACTCAATTAATTGTTAGCCTCACATCTCATGAATAATCAAGCGATTTCGTATGCTGACATAAAAGTTGTCTGACACATTCTTACCCATTTAGGCATAAAACAGAAATTTTTCATTAATACAATCATCAATTTTAATTGATTGAAGAGCATTCAATAATGCTTTGATGGATCAATTTCGCCAGCAAAGTGTTAAAAGGTCGTTTAATTGGGAGACGCGAGTTCTGCTTTCACTACATTAACTGCAATGAGCCTTATTATAATTATGTACAGTAATGGATAAAGTCTACTCACCTTAAGGTCATTAAACACTTGAGATTTCCGTAACGAGCAATAGTCAAGTTGCCTCAATGCTTGATTGATTGGAGATCAATGTGATCGCAATAATAGTTCGCCTAATAAAAAACCAAAGATGTCTAGGGAAAAAAGCCAAAAAAAGAGGGTTAGTCCAAAAAATGCATTAATGAAGCAGTAATGGAGCAAATTTAGAAGCACTGAGCATGGAATGGATTTGCTATTTAAAGGGAGTCGAGTCTTATACTACAAAGAAGAGCCAAAGGAAGAGGGAGGCTCACATTCGAATACTATTAATAAGTGATCACTAACTAAATGGCAATTTTAGTAGTGAATCTGTTAATAAAATTAGTAGTTTTTGGGTGCGAAAATGTCCAGATTGTTGGCGCCGACGTCCTTGAGCTCGGTGAAGACCTTGGTGAAGAAGGCCGCGTCGGCGTTGATGCGCAGCATGGACTCGCTCATGCGGTTGACGATGTGCACGCACCGGTCCCAGAACACGTCCTTGTCCGCGTCCGCCAGGAACGGCTTCAGCGGGTAGCTGATCTCGTTCCCCATATAACTGAAGAAATCAAACAAATCAATTATTAATCACTTAATTAATTAGAGCATTAGGAGATAATAATTGCCTGTAGCTGATGTAGAGACAAGTGAGCACGACCGCCTGCAGCTCCTGCTCGCGCACGATGCTCTCGTCCGCCATGTCGCGCACCAGCAGATACACGAACACCACGTTCGCCGGATTTATAAACGCGATATCCTATTACAACATTTGGGGTTGTCACTAAAATGCCTTTGATGATGTGACCAAAATCAACTGAAAAATGTCCTTTTACCTGCCATCCCTGCATGAGCAGCGATCTGTCTACGGCCTTGAGCCACATGATGGCGTCTCCTGGCTGGAAGTCTCTGAGTCTGTAGCATTTCTTGTAGAGAAAGTTGCCTAAACACTTGAGCAGCTCCGAGGTGCTTGCCTGAATCACCGTTTTCTTGCCAACACTGCTCTCCTTCAGACTGTTGCCGATGGTTTTGCGCCGCTCCTCCTGACTGCAGATGCTGACCACGGTGGTCGTGGTGGCCGTCCTGCTCGTCGTCGTCTGCAGCGAGGGCAGCACCGAGCTCGGCCCGAAGCCCTTGGGCGGGCTCAAAGTCACGTCCCTCTTCTCTATCGACTCCTCAATTTTGGCGTTAGCAAATTCCTCGTGAATTGTGTTCAGTTCTTGATTGGGCGCTTCTGGCGGCACCAGATCGAGCTCCTGCGGCCTGAGCGACGTGGCTTTGGAGCCGTGGCAAAGGATGTTCTGCAAATTGCGTCTGTGCTCGGGATGAACGACGTTGTCGACGAACACCTTGGAGGCACTGGCATTCTTCTTGCTCTGGCCCAATCGCTTCCAACTGAACGCATTGAGCAACATGGAGTGCTTCTTCGGCTTCTGCGACGACTCGCTCGCGTTTCCACTGCGGTTGAGCGAGTCCGCCTTGGAGACCAGCGTCTCCACGGGGTAGGGCGGCGCCTTCTCCCTCGGCGTGATGCTCAACACCGTGCCCATGATGGATCACTCAATGAATCAATCTCTTTTCCTCAGCATTTATGGGCTTGATCGATCAAAGGGCTCGATCGTCTTGGGCCAATTGAGCCAGAATCGCATTGCCAGCGGCCATGGCACCATTCCGCCCAAAGAAGACGTTGGCCGTCACAAAAGAAAGCCAGCCCTACACATTTCGTATATATACACATATTACATGAAGAGAGGGCCCTTTATAATCTGGCTTTCTCTGGCTCCCTTTCCCCTTGGTTTTCTGGCTCCATCCAGCCAGATGCGGGGACCGCCATCAAAAGGAGGGGAAAGGAGCCATACTATGTACTACAATTTTTGCTTTTCATTGTAATGTACAGTACATAATTGAGGTTTTAGGTAGACAGTAGCACTCTAAAGGTGGTTTGGGTGTAGTGAGCAAGTAGAGAAGAAAGGCCTTTAGAGGAAAGCTGTTGACGTCGGTCGATGGGACCTTCCTTGAGGGCCCCTTTGGATTGGCGTCCTTGATTCACTACTGCCAAATCAAACTTCTAGCAAT
>JAOXNJ010187197.1:0-10422 GCA_028566655.1 Metis holothuriae
TAAAGGTGACCCTATGCACCTCTATCTGGACGAGTCGGCCCCGGCCAAACCTCGCCAGACACTCACTGCAAGACTGAATCCTGTTCACGACGCCATGTATCGTTGCCAAGTGAAGGCGTGTATTGCCGAGATCGTTACGTAACAATGCGTGACCAGATAGAATCGCTACATGCTACTACTTTACTACTACATCTACTTCTCCACTTGTCAATATTGTACACGTAGAGTAGTATTGTTGGTGGTCATTGTGTCCAAATGTCTCTCTCTGGAGGCGCCAAAGAGGGAGAGACTGCCAGCCAATTCCATGTTGGGAGCTATAACTGACTCCCTAAATGGACCTACAAGAAATGTCCAAGTGGTCAAGCATAAAATGTACACAATATTTTGCACTTTTTTTTACTCAAAATGAAAACTAAATTAGTCAAAATTTTCAAAAATTTGAGAATATTAATGTTGTCAAAATTTGCACAATTATTGCTATTTCGGTGATTGTGGACAAGCTAGCAGCAAGGAAATCAAGGAAACGACATTTTTCTCCCGACTTTTACTGCCTTCCAAGTGTCATCGCAGCTTAAGTTGTTCCACTACTTAGTAATGCCATTTATTTAGTTAGTAAGTAAAGAAGGGAATGTGTAGTTTTTGGCTTTTGGTCAGACATGGCTGAGTCAGTCCCTATCTCAAATTGAGCCCTGACACTGACACATTCACTCACTATTACTACTACAAACTTCCTCTCTAAATACTTATTATACTATTTATACTATTTATTGTTATAGAAGTATAGTATTATTGTATGTAATAGTAATAGTAAAGGGCAATCAGGGTGATTGGGGCTGGGTGTCAATGCGCATTGGTCAAAGGCGAATTTATGGCTTCAACAAAGACGATAAATTCGCCACAAACAGCACAAAATCTTCCTTTTATTCTACTTTCCTCCTTTTATTATTGCTTTTCTCCTCCTTTTATTATTGCTTTTCTCTTGCTTTTCCTTTTGTACTTCTACATATTAATACTTATATATACATAGTACATAGTAATGCTTTAATGGTTTTATTGCTTTGCTTCTTTTTGGGGCATTCTCTCAGTGCCAGAAATGGGCATTCAATTTTGGGGCCATTATTGCTTTATTCAATTGCCATTTTGTAAAAGAGCAATAATAGATAGATGTTAAAAACGTCTTAATAGATTTTTTTATATGTATATTTTTATGTGTTCTTTATAAGATTTATTATATTGTTTTTTGATATTTGTCATTAAAAGTGTTTATTTACAATTAATGTTAAGCAAAGTGGCTTCAAATTACTTACCCATTTAAAGAAGGATTTATGTACATACTCTTATAGTGAGATCAAAGCCCATTTTGGGCAATTTTTCTTGCCATTTCTCCTTTTTTATCAAGAAAAAAGTACTACTAATAGTAGTAGTAAATATTAGAAAGCATTTAGGAATGAATAGCAGTAAATAAGTAATATAAGACACAGGACACAGTTTGTTAGAGAAAATTTAGTGTCGGTGCCATAAATAATGTGGAAATACATATAATAATAATAGTGGTAAAAGAAAAAAGAAAAAGATTGTATTTATGTATGTGGTATTATTATTACGTAAATGTCGGTTGCCACGAGAATGAATGTGCAGGGAGGGCTCAATCGCACTGGACAAATGTCTGCCCATAAACGACACATCATCACTACAATGGCCAAAATGGAATAAAGAGACAAATATTGCTATAAAAATGTGCTTTTTTTTGGGCACAAAATGCGTATAATACATATGTATGTGTCAATGTTGATCGTTTTCCATTTCCTCAGACACAAATAGTCCCAACTTTCCTTGGATGTATACAAATGTGTGTCCCAAGGGACATTTGTGGTCATCACAATGGATTGGGGGCAGTCAATCATGGCCACTACAAAAAGAAAGAGAGAAAACTGAGCAAACATTAAATAGTTCACGTACTACCTACATTTTTGTCTACTCCTTCTCTTACATTTATCAACATTATTCTCATGTAAATGCAATAAATACTTTTAAAGTAAGGAAGAGAAAAGAAGTTTTGGGGGGCTTTCTAATAAAAGAAATGTTTTAAAAATAGTAATAAAAAATCTTAAAAACAATGCTTTCTCTTAATTTTTTACTTTCTTTTGATTATTCATATCACTGTTTTTTACTTTATGAACACTTTATTATATTATTCTTTATCATTTTTATCAACCATTCCTTTCTCTCTCTCTTGTCCTTTTTTATGGCCCAATCAGTCTATTTGCTATTTAGTAACAAAATTTGGCTACCATAGCAACAGCCAGAGGTCGTGCAATCGCCTCATTGTTTTTTGGGGCCCCCAAAAATCTCTTTAGTAAACAATATGAGCAAAAAATCGAGCCTTGGCAACGAAATGATGCAATGTGGGTCACTAATGAATAATCAAAAAAGGCACAAAAAATATTAATAAATGTTTAATGACTTAGCAACAAGAATGTGTAGTGCTCCTAATAGAATCACTATTATGTTGGTTTCTTGTGGTACACCATGATTGACTTGGAACAAACATGTATGAAGGTAATGTAGTGCCTTGGCAACTGGGATTTGTAGTGGTAGTAGAAGTAGCAGAAGAAGAAGAAATTGTAGTAAAAGTTGTTAAGTAGTAGTTGTAGTAGAAATAGATGTAGTAAAAATAGAAGTAGAAGAAGAAGTAGTAGTACATGTTTACTCAAGTGGCAATCAGTGGTCAATTGGCGACCCCCAATCCCTCTTGGGCACCAACCATCCTTTACTACACACTTCATTAGTAAAAAAGTAGCAGAAAAAGGCAAAAAAGGCAAAAAAGCAGTACAATCACTATAAATAAAAATGGCAATAAAAAGCAATAGTAAAAAATGTACAAATATGACATTGGAAAGCTCTCCATAAGTACTGTATAGTATGTGTCTTTTTTTGTCCAAATTTTTTCTTGCTCCTAGGACGTCCAGTTGTCGAAGAGTGAGTGATCGATTGGCTGATGTGGAAATATTGTTGTCGTATTTTGAGCAGTCAGGATTTGCTCGTTGTCGGCTGCCAAATCGGAAGCGACTCATCCATCACATTGTTCTCCAACCTTTTCCATTCGGACATGAGGGCAAAAAAGCAAACAAAAAACAATCCTCATTTTAGTAAAAAAGTATCAAACTTTCCTTTTTTTCGGCTTTCTTACCATACATAAAGCAAAGAATCAAGGTAAAGGTGGTCAATGCAATAATATAACTGCATAAGGCAGGTGTCCAAAGCACCTGCTGTCCCTTGGGACTTTGACAACATTCCCCCAAAAAGACAGTTAATAGACAGACAGACAGACAGACAGACAGACAGACAGACAGACAGACAGACAGACAGTTAATAAAGCAATTATATTAAGCAAATTTAAAAAAAATCAATAATAAAAGTAATTAAGAATTTGACATAATTTTAGTGTTTTATTAATAAGCTGAATACTTTACTGTACATGTGTTATAGGCTAATGTCTTTGTTTTGACGAAGCTCCCTTGGGAATGGATGGCCTTAGTGCCTCAGGCCATCAAGAAGCTTATTTGTCAAGCTACAACTGTAAAAAGTAGTAGACTCTTTCTCTGAAAAATCTGACTTTTCCACTACTACTACTACCACCACCTTAAAAAAAGATTTTTACTTTATGTTCAAGTGACTTTTTTGGCTACTATTAATGGCAAGTTGGACTTTGTGTTTTATATAAAGTATGGCTAGTTTTTTCAGGGAGCTGCTACTGGTGAAGTGCTTTTTCTGGCCGATAAAATATGACCCCTGACGCCCCGTCAGCCACCTCGATCCCCTCTCTCTCAAGGAGAATTCTACGTAGTCACTCAAAGGACAACTTCTATCTACTTCTTCTAACTATTAACTATTATGTACTACCATTACGACTACTACTTCTACTTCTACTACTACTTCTTCTTCTTCTTCTTCAGCTACTACTACTATACGACTGCTTCCACTACTTCTTCTTCTTCTAACTATTAACTACCACTACCATTATGACTACTACCTCTACGTCTACTTATTACTAACTACTACTACTACCACCACAAATACTTCTACTTACTACTAACTACTACAACTTCTACTTCTACTTCTACGTCTACTACTCCTACTACTACTTCTACAACTACTACTATTACGACTACTTCTACTAATGCCATTACAACTACTCCCAGTTCTACGTAGTTCCACTGCCATTGTCATGTGTTGTGAAGGAAGCAGCAGATCTGGACGGGGATTTAGTTGAAATTGAAGTGCTCACTCACACCGACGCCAGCAACAGCTGTGACTACTGGCCACTACATACTACTATAGCTATTAAGTAATAGTAGTAATTCTTTAGGCCAATATAAAAGCTATTTAGAGAGGCCATTATAGGCAGTTTTAAAGGACTTGGAAAAATGGAGGTTGTTATAAGAAAAGACTTTGAAATTGAACAGAGAAAGAATTACCTATGTACTCGTACTTTATACAAGCTCTTTTTTACTTACTGTCCAGTCTTGTAGGACTAGGGAAGAAAGAAAAGAAATTATTGCCCTTATTATTGTCATTTTTATCATATTTTTTTTATGAAATCATCATATAAGTTCTTTAATCCTAGGGAAATTGCAAGGCATATTCAATACTAATAATGAATTCATCAACTAATAGAGAGCTCTCTCTGTAAGTGAATGCTGTTATTAGAAAGCCCTGTTATAAGAAAGCCCATCTGACATTAATGACAAAAAATCTCAAATTTTTCAAAAAAAATGCTTAAAATAAACCAAAATTTTTTCGAAAATAAATATTTTTTCATTTCGTAAATATGTACATTTTTGGTGTCAGTTTTGGTGGTGAAAAGAGAAGATTGTGTGCTTTGACATACGAGTTTTGTAGGTAAAGGGCCCCACAGTTAGGATCAGCGACTCAACGGCCTGGAAAACTAGATGGCTCAACCCTTCTACATTCCACACTTCTCCCATAACAAACAGTATAACAAACAGTATAACTTTTTATTATATTACGTTGTTCATATAACAAGTATTATTGTAGTAATATTAATATTGTAGTAATATTGTATAATGTTAATATTGTAGTAATATTAGTAGTGCTGTTTTTCTTTGGCCCTTGTTATTCTCTTGGTATTTGGGTAAGCGGCTATTTTTGCCTCCTCTAATTGCCTATTTCTTCTTACCTTGCATAGTATAGACAGTTATTAGTTATACTAGCTCTTTATACATAATTTATACCTATTTTAAAAAGAAAGTAGTAGTAAAAAGAAAGAAAGTAGTAGTAGTAGTAAAAAGAAAGAAAGTAGTAGTAGTAAAAAGAAAGAAAGTAGGTAGTAGTAGTAGTAAAAAGGAAGTAGTAGTAGTAAAAAGGAAGTAGTAGTAGTAGTAAAAAGGAAGAAAGTAGGTAGTAGTAGTAGTAAAAAAGGAAAGAATCAAGAGAATTTGTAGTTTTCTCATCTTTTTCATCAAACTTTTAAGACTCTCTGACTTAGGACTCTGACTTCCAACTCCCTCCATTGTTATTCATCCCCTGGATGGACAGACACCGACGTTTCATTCTCGATCTCTGACCACTCGAAAAAACTTTTAGGAGCTGCTTGCTCAATGCATCATAAAAAGTGATCCAAACAAAAGAAGATGATAAAAAAAGCTTTTATGCCGACCAAAAAGGTTCCAAAGTTTTTGTTTGCTTTAGACCTACTTTCATTGAAATTCATTGAAATTCAGGTCGACTTCTACTACTCTTATTTACTACTGCTAGTATATTACTACTTTTATGTACTTACTAGTACTTTTAATGTCTTGATAGAAGTGGTGAATTTAGTGGACGTCTTTTTTTTTCTTTTTCGGCATTCTTTGCAACTTTGTTCGGGTGAGAAGCTAATAATAAAGTGCAACTTGAGCCAAACAAGCTCGATTTTACACCTACAGTAGCTACTCATTTTTACTACTACTAAACATTAAACTACTACTACACATTAACTACTACTACTACTACTACGTTTTTTGCATACGGAATCGTGGTAGTAGTTATGGCGATATTGGCGTCAAGCTATAAATATTGTAGCACTTTTTTATGGTGCCTTAATAAAAATTGACCTTTTTTATGCACTTAGGTACTGCTATAATGCTATTTATAGCTGTATTCCTTATATAGTTCACATTAATAACGTGCTTGTATTAAGTAGCCATGAAGTGCTCTTAATAACAAAAAAGTAGCAAAAAGGCTGCTTATTATTTTAGTAAAAAAGACTTTGATCTCCGTATGCTAAAAGACACATTTTAAGACTTTCAGACTTTCCGACTTTTAGAACTTAGACTTTTAGAACTTAGACTTTTAAGACAGTTCACAATGTTATGGTAAGTTTCATTTATGGTTTCATATGTTGCTCAGCTAAGGTCGTCTCCATATTATCCTTTTTTTGTCTTGTTTTCTTTGCTCCAAACCAGAAACGAAGGTAGAACTAACTAAAGCACATTTCTAGCATTCCTCCGTTCCATCTACTAGACATTTAGAAGAAGATAGAAGTCAGTAGCAGGAAAAGTGCTTTTTTTCCTACTACAGGATGTCATAATTCCAAGTGATTAGTGTCTGTCCTAGCTAGCAGGAAAAAAACCGAAAAAATGAGCCAAAAAAAAGCCAAAAAAAAAGCCAAAAAGAAAAGGAAAACCCTTTGTAAAGTACATAAATTGAAACAATATAGGTAGTATTTAGTTAGTTAATACTAAGCTAGGTAAAGTAAAAACATGACCTTGTTTTCTTGACATTCCTTTTGTTTTTTGTGCTCCTTGAATTGCCAATTGGAAGACAACGAAACTTGCCAAGTCAGCCCCCCTAAAACCCGCGTATTTTATTGAAGTCATAGCAATTTTATGTACTTCCTAAGTACATATGTACTCGTATGTAGAAGTAAAATGTTTATTACACATTATATTGTAATGTTTGCGATTGAGAGCGTTCTTTCCCTTTTTTGGCTCTTTTCGAGTGGCTTTGAGCAGCAGAAAATGGGCTGAGACAGACAATTGTCGAGGCTCATGTCGACCCCAATAAAAAAGTGAGATGAGACGCATCCAAGTGGCAATCTCAGGCAAATTACATACATACAATCGATATTACGTAACTGAACTTCTTTTTCCTTTTCTTTTCTCTTTCTCTTTTGTTAGAATCAACCAAATTGAAATTTTCTCAGAATTTTCTCTTATATGAAGTAAGGTACCTATATGAACAATCAGCAAAAAACGGATTGATCTGGGAAAATTGAGCTTCGTAGTACTAAGAAAGTAGTTAAATTTGACAATCACATTTGTCAAAATGAAATGAAATGTCTTTTTGTAATATGGATAAAAGAAATCTCAATGATATGTTATAGTAAAAATGATGATATGAATGTCAAAAAAAACTAAAAAAATGAGGATAATTTGCAAATAATTGAGATCGTTTGGCTCACAATTCTTATACATTACATGTGAATGGGCAAGGGATCAATTGGAAAAGAAAAAAGGATCGACTTCTCTCCACTAAATCCCTACATTAGCAATCAGCAAGAAACATCATGTATTCTACGTAGTTCTAAGTTGTAACAAATGTCATTAAATCCTTTTTTTCTGTGGTGTTTTTCTAGGTGGTCAAGAAGGATTGACTTTATCAGCGGAAGATTTATGGTTTGTTCGACAACCAGTTTGGACTCTTTCGGTCATTTGTGCTTATCGCGGCATGTCTCATCGTTCTCTCTCTTTCCCTTTCTCTATCTTTCACCTAATGTTTCCCTTTGCTCCACCATTATTTGGGGGCAGAAATGGAACCACCGATATTAGGGTCGATTTGTCAGGGAAAGCACCTAACACTACGTACGAGTATACAAAGAAGAATTCTAGGTACTAGTACTACTACCTACATATATTAGTAGTAGAAGAAATTGTGTTTATAAAGACAAAAAGTAGGAGTAGTAGTAAGAATATTGTAGATTTAAAAATATATAGTATAAATAGCCTTATTACTTAAGGAATACAAGTAGAGTAGTAAGTCATAGTAGAGTCAGTGCTTCACCTTTGTGATTGATTGATTGATTGATTGATTGATTGATTGATTGGACTCACTACACTCCACACTTCTTTATTCTTCTTCCTCACAATATAGGTATAGGTACTAAAGCCAATAAGTAGAAAGCAAGTGTCACGTCATTCTGTCAAATGCTATTGCACCTATTGAACAAAACTTAGTGTACTTTGTCTATTGAACAGTATTAAACATTATACAGTACATAATGTGTAGTAAGTTTTACTAGGTTGTCAATTGAGTGTGACCTGCTGTCTGCATGCAAATGAGAATTCGGCTTTGCTTGTCCATGCGCACTAAACAAACAACGAGAGAGAAGTGATGCACCACGTCACCAATATCTATTCTACATATCTATTTATTATAGGTGAGTAAGTAATATTATGCAAGTGCATTGTTGTTTCAAGTGCTGACTTACCCATGAATTCTGGGTAGTCGCAGAAGCATTTAGAGGTAGTCGCAGAAGCAGTAGTCTCTAAGGCAGTAGTCGCAAAGTTCGTCTTAGTCGCAAATAGAAAAACAATAATAGTAGTCGTAAAAACATCCCTACAGCTCTAGCAGTAGTCGCAAAAAACTACTCATAGATTTAGCAGTAGTAGCTAAAAACTACTCATAGATTTAGCAGTAGTCGCTAAAAAAATACTCATAGATTTAGTAGTAGTCGCTAAAAACTACTCATAGATTTAGCAGTAGTCGCAAAAACATCCGTGCAGATTTAGCAGTAGTCGCTAAAAACTACTCATAGATTTAGCCGTAGTCGCAAAACATCCCAGCAGATTTATCAGTAGTCGCAAAACATCCCAGCAGATTTAGCAGTAGTCGCAAAAACATCCCAGCAGATTTAGCAGTAGTCGCAAATATTTACCTCCTAAAGCCCTTAAACAATAAACGTTAGCTAGTAAGTAAGTCGTTAGGTCGTCGTCTCTCCTTCAGTCTTGTTCCTGTCTTGTCTGTCCAATTAGCCTGATTGCAATTAGTCAGCGAAAAGTTTCTCCTTTGTTACGACTTCCAGCTAGTAAGTTGTTTCTTTAGGGTTCAGGGACAATTAAAGATTTTTGCCTGCCCAAACTTGGACTCTGATTGACTGCAGAACCGAGGCGATTCGCCTCATGCACGTCTGCACGCTTTGTCTTTTTGCACTAAAGCAAGACAAGTAGACTAAAGTAGATGAAATAGAAGGAGATTTAGTCGAAAGGAGATGGAAGTAGAGTGAAAAAGTAGTGAAAGAAGTCGTTTTAGCAGTGGAAGATGAACTTGTATGTAATAAGGACATTCACTCCTAATAAAGCAATAAACTTTGTTAATGTAATCTAATCTACTATACTGTACCTTGTAGTAAGTAAGTAGTATATAGGTAGAATAAGTAGCTACAGTATTCTTTCTTTGGGAAGAGAGAGAAGTCAAAAATTGGATCAAATGTCACGTTTGCTGCAAAATAGTGCAAAAAAATCGTAACTAAAGATATGAAAATCTCTGTTCAAAAATCAACAAATTTCGTAAAGAGCCAAATTTGTATTGCATTTTTTCGTTAGCTCCAAATGTCGCCAATCCTTCAGAAATCAATAACAGAAGAATTGTCAATATAGAAGAATAACTGCAGTAATATTAGTGTCTAAAATACGAGTATTTTCTGTTAAAAAAGAGACAAAAAAATTTTCCTAAACGATCTGCTACCTTTCAATGTAGCTAGATTTCACGAATTTGTCAGCTGTTTTTACATCAAAAAATGTCCAAATTGTGCTTATGAAATGTCCTTTTTTTTTTGGATCCCTCCAAAAAGGTCAATTCAGAGTTCAAAATCAAATACACGTAACTGTTCGTTCTGTTCGTTTTATGTGACCACCATAAAACAAAGTGATCGTATATGATCTTATATGAAGAGCAAAAAGGGAATTCAAGTGAACAAAGCTCAACGTAAAGCAAATTCTTAATTAAACAGGTACAAAGAAGTACGAGTACCTTGTTGAAATTGAATCAATTTGGACTCAAAATTCCGCTTTAAAGAACTCAAAAAATTCCCCCTTTTTTGGTAAGAAAAAAAACGTTTTTTTCCATTTTTTCCCACTTTTTCAAATTCTAAACTTTGACCATATACAGTATGCACATAATTAGATAAAGAAAGGAAAGGAAACAAAAAAGGGCCAGAGGAAAAGCCAGCAGCAAGCTAGCCTTGATAGCAGCAGAAGCACGGAAAGCCGACAGGCCACGATAAGGACACCGCACTCCTTGCAACTCCTTTAGTCGTAGTCACAATCACCGTAGTCGTAGTCACAATAGTGTTTTTTCCCGGGAACGGGATTCCCGGGATTCCCGGGAAGAGAAATTTCCCGTTTCCCGGGAAATGAGGGG
>JAOXNJ010187641.1:0-10414 GCA_028566655.1 Metis holothuriae
AGCTCTCTGTCCGGGGCACTGAGAACCTCTGCAGTGCTCAGACCGAAGTCGTTGGCAAAAACTTCTCTGTACTTGAAGCGACAGGGCAAATCTCCAATAATGTCTTCATAATCCAGTTTGTAATATTCGTCCAAATATTTATCGAAACTTTCTTGTTGCTCGGGGTTGAACAAAGGTCGACTTTGTTCGAGAATTTGGGCAAAACGACTTCGTTTCTTGCCCTTGGAACTGCGAGCATTGCTCGTTGATTCCAATATTGAGGCTCTACTCTCTGCCTTTGATTTATCGTTCTTTCTCTTCTTTCTACTTTCATTATCGTCCCCATCATTGGAGTCTTCTTGATCTTCATCAATTTGAGATCCGTCCTCATTATGCTCATTTTTAAGCCACTTGTCCCAGTTCTCTTCCTGCAACTCGTTCTCGATGTCCGAATCCTCGATATCGGACAAGCCCGGTTTCTTGGAGTCGACATCATTTTCCTCGTAATTTTGATCGAAAACGGCACGCATTCTTTGATCGTGTTTGACTGGATCGAAATCTTCGTCCAAATCGTCGCAATCCAAATTTAGGTCGTGTCCCGCCACTTTTTTGAGTTTTTCGATTTTCGCCATTATCTCCTTCCTTTTCAGCGCCTTCAAGTGGTTCAGTTCTTCTCGTCGCTGCTCCTTTTCAGCGCGTTTCCGCTCCGCTACAGCCGCTCTCTTCTCCTTGCGTTTACTGTCGGTTCTGCGCAAAGAATCCTGCATTGTTCTGGGGTAACGTTTAATGAACTCTTGATCAGGCTCCTCGAATCGATAATTGTACTTGTGCTCGAAATTCTCGGCCTCCTCCAATTCGGCCTCTTCATCATTGAAGTCGTCATTATTGAATTCGTCATGTTCGTCCTCGTCGTGATCTATGTAACCCTTGTTGAGTATGTAATTTTTGAGGAATTTTTCGTCTTCGTCCAAGTTGTCCTTGTTCCAGAACTCCCTGATGGACTTGAGCTCCTTCTTGGTCTTCTTGTCCTTCAAGTCGTGTTTGCGACCCGCCAACCACAACTTGTAGTCGTCCTCCTCGCTCCTCAACTCCGACTCCGACTTGGACTTGGGCCTCAACAAGTCGTCGGTCCCCTCGTCGCCGGCCTCCTCCTCGTCGGCCATGTTCTTCCTGAGGTCGGCTTTGATGGCATTCATCTCCTCGTAGTAACCCATGCTGTTGCTCTGCTCCAGCAACCGCTCGTCCTCCTCCTCCTCGAACACGCCGTTCTTCTCCAGCATCACCTTGCGCTCCAGGTCCCCCAGGGTCACGGGCCTCTCCTTGGGCGCCTTGGGCTCCTTGGGCGTCTTCTGCTCCTCGTCTCTGTTGATTCTCGAGTGCTGGAAGAAGTCGGTTTTGCCGTCATAAATACGCGGATCCTTGGCTTTCAGAGCTGCCAAGGTCTTGAAAAAGTCCTTTTCCAGTGCCTCGTCCAACTTGATATTATCCTCTTCCTCCGATGAGGACGAGGAAAGCTCCTCTTCGCCCTCTGCTATCCCCTTCATCCTCGAATCCGCCTCCTGTTGGCCATATTTGGCCTTGAGACGCTCGTAAACCTCCTTTTCTCTAAAGTGGTCGTAATGCTCGGCATAAGACTTGTTGATGTTCAACTCCACAGAATCTTTCGTCGGTTTTTTAGTGAGTTTCGAAGTCTCCGATGTTGATTGCGTCGGCTCGGAATCGCTCTCGTCCGAGGACGAGGGCAGAAGTTGCGCCTTCTTGCTCATTGCGATTTCTGGGCTGAAAAGAGAAAAAAAACGAGGAAAACTTGAGTTTAGTCAAATTTGCAGATATGCACAACACAGGTGTTGATCACAATTACTTCTGAGCTTTTAGGTCCATTCCCGACTGAAACGCTTTTTTTAGTCATTTTTCATATTAGTGTCTCTTAACATCAACACTTGAGCAAGCTGGTCACTCAATGTTGCACACATTTCCTCCAAGTTTTCTTCATTTTCTTCTTCCTTCACCGAAACCACAATCTTTCTGTAGTGCCTGCTCAAAAGACTCACTGTGGCTTGAATGTGTCTCAACATTACATATGCCTTGTCACAATTGGTGTTGATGAAGAGCTCAATAGTGCTGAAATTATCCTTTTCACTATTGTTGATTAGTAGCTCTTCTACTTGCTTTAGCAACTCTTTTACTTGAGAAACATTTAATATTTTCATTTTTAGTGTCTTTTCTTCAGTTGATTCTTCTGAACTTAGATATTTATGTAGTGCCTTGGTGTTCAAGTCGATAATATTGATGGGTTCAATGAAGACATTGATTCCGTCGCCAGTCTCGAAGAGACGACGACGACGAGATAATAGAGCACTAAAACGACTCCACAAAGATTCTAGATTATTCTCTGCTTTTCTTCTAATGTCTTCATATATTGTTGTGGTGTGATGAAAATGAAGTTGTTTCGTTGGTTTGATGAGCATGGACTGTACTGCATCCATCATCACTCGACTTTCATTACTGCTGAATTTCTCCAGAGCGAAGATTATAAGTTTCTCGTGCAAATTTTGGCTCTTTTTGACAGTTTTGCAGATGAAATTCTGAGTGGTAAGACGCACTTCCTCGTCCTCGTCATACAATAATGCGAGACTCACATTGAAAAGTCTCGCTAAAAAGGGCTCAATTTTGGGATTTGAGTCGACAATTTTGGCAAAATTATCAAGATTTAGTAAAGATTTGGCGGCACTCAATCTCTGTGTCTCGGTGTTGGCGAAGGAGCTCAACTTCTCCACCATGGCCACGAACTCGTCCAAGTTGTTCAGGGAAAATTCGTGATTAATGTCTTCTTCAACCATAATGGAAATGCACTTGGAGAAGATTATTATGGCCTTTGTTTCCAATTCTTCTCCGAATCTGTCGCACATGACCTTGACGAGGTTCACGATGCGCACGGCCCGCTCCTTGTCGACGTCGATGAGGCTGTCGACGAACTCGTCGGCCATCGTCAGGCTCAGGTGGCAAGAGTCGACGTGTTTCTCCATGAACTCTAACTTGTCTTTAATATGACCTTTGTTAAGACACTTTTGTAAGGAGATTAGGAAAATTTGGGAATCAATCATATCCGAATTCGAGTCGCTCAATGACTCCGCTTGATTAGCAAATTCGTTCTTGAAGAGAAGCATGAAGTCTCTGTAGAAAGGCTGATAGATCTGATTTAAGTCGATTTTGTGCTCGAATTCTTCGCTCAAATCGCAAAAATCGGTCAAATTTTTTAGCAAAACTTGATTGGCCACACACCAAGACAAATATTTCTCTTTGGGCAATATTAACTCCTTTATGTGCGGTCGAAGTCGGTCTGACCCAAGTCTCGAAGCAAGCTCTTTAAGAATAAGCAGACAGCCATTAGTGAAGTTTGACGGGTTCCCATCACAATTTTCACTCTTGGTGACAATTTTATATTCCTTGAATTCTTCTTTATTTTGATTGATGAAATTGGCAATCGACTTCGTTTCTTCATCAAGCTCGTCTTTGGCCACAGTCTTAGCGAAACTTTTAGCAGCCAGTTGTCTGATTCTCCACTGTCTATTAGTCAAACAACTAAAAAGAGCCTTACGCAACTCCCCTATTAAACTCTTATTATTAGGATTGTGACTAGGATCACTAGCGAATTGCGAGAGCATACTTAACAGAGGGATTATTGGAGTACTATTTGACCTATTATCCTTGAGTTTGTGAACAATGCTGCTTAAGAGACTATTGAAGCGATCGACGAACTTGTCCACACTCATCACTCCAATGTCGTCTTCACTGTTCTTTCTTTGGCCAAGCAATCTTGGCACCAGAGCCCCAAACAATTGTAAGGAAGCATTGCGTTCCGACCAAATTGGCGAGGAAAACGATTCCAAGCAAACTTCAATTATGGCTTGGACAAAACTTTCGTGGCATTTCAAGTACTGACCCAATATACTGTGGTGAATCAAAGCACGCAGAATGTGCAGAGCATGTTGTTTCGGCGTGTCCTGAAGCGATTCTGCACCATTTTCTACTAAATCAAAGTCGTTTTTTGCTATTTTGATCAATTGTTCCAAAGTGGATTTGAGCAAAGGTCGCTTCTCGTTGTTCTCGCATGCCAGGAGACTCTGAACAATCATGGGGATGCCTGCAGATCTGCGGGTCAGACAGGATTTATAAGTGCTCACTTCACTCAAAACTTGCCCCAATACTTCAGGCATTAGGGGTTTCGTGTCATTTTTTGACTGCACATATTGACTCCAGTTCAGGAGACAAATTTGAGTCGCCTCAATCACGCCCTTGTGGCGACAGCGCACTAATACATCCATTAATAGGTGGCCGCACTCAAGTATTGCAGTATTGGAAGTGCTTAAAGTCGCCGTTTTGGAGGCCAGAAGACAACTTTCTTTGAGATTTAGCCAACAAAGAGCCAAAATCAATTGTTGATCCTCACTTATATTTATTGAATTTGTTGCATCTGTATTGACTGATTGCTTCTCGATGATTGCCTCAATGGCCTTGCCCATTGTCTCGAAGGATGCTGAAGATTCTTCACTGGTCTCTGAGCCACTCAAGTAGGAAAGCATTAGGGAAGTCGATTTCTTCAAGACTTTTATGATTTCCTCCAAAAATTTCTCTTCTTCTTCATCATTCAATAAAAGTCGTAAGGTTGTAAGAAGGCCGTGCATTGGGCAATGACGAGCCAGGTTGAGCAGATTTGTCTCACTGGAACTCATTAATCGACTGTACCAATCCAATAATAGTGCCTTGATGTCACCACTCTTCCCTTTCTCTGTATTTTCCTCGTTGATCACAGAGTTACGTTCATTTTCAGTAGGCCGATTTGGCA
This sequence comes from Metis holothuriae, assembly GCA_028566655.1. Lineage (NCBI taxonomy): Eukaryota > Metazoa > Arthropoda > Copepoda > Harpacticoida > Metidae > Metis > Metis holothuriae. The sequence goes on from JAOXNJ010187641.1 coordinate 4,826, forward strand.
AAAAAGGACAAAGTTGTTCTTCCAGAAGTTGTTTGAGTCGAATTTCAAGTCCTTTCTTATCCCAAAAGTTCAGAGTAACAATCAAATTTGCTGCAGCCTCGCATTCTGCTACGGAAGGTGCACAGAGCATCTTGACACAATGTTCTAATACTGCATTGATGATGGTCGACTTCGGCCTGATCATCTGCCTCAGCAACTTGTTGGAGAGAAAGCGTACGTCGTCCATGAAGGAGACGGCACAACTCAAAAGCGAATAAATATGTTTTTGCGAGCTGAACTGAAAGATGTTGTTTTCATTGCAATATTTGATTATTAATGAAGGATCGCCATTGCCACTGCGCTTATTGAAGCCCTTGTTTGCCTCGAAGACGACGAAAAAGAGCTCTGAAATGAGCTCAAGGAGACTCAAACTGGTAATAAGTCTTTGGTAATTGGCTGAAGGGAAGAGATTGTCGAATAAAACTTTCAGAAATTTGTCCAAATCATTTATGAGGGCAGAGCAGACTGGGTCGATTTGAAGTTGCGCGACATTTTTGCGCGCTTTTCGCGCCAAAAAGTCGCGAATTCTGACCAACAGCGTGTTGACGTCGCTCACTACTTGGCGTCTAAACGATGTCGAATCCACAGTAATGTTGCAGTTGATAAACTTGATGATTAAGCTCATTTCTTCACTTGTTGGAGGCACACTTCGGTTTTTGAGCTGACAGAGAATAGAGAAACTGTTCATTCGGACTTCTCGATCCCAATGAGAGATGCCTGATGCAATAATCTCTAAGTGACTTGGTTCCAGCACTTCCAGACGTCCTTGCTGACGTTGGCATTTGATTAAACAAAGCTTCGTGTCCATTATCAAAGCTTCGTCAACATCGAACTTGTCCAACTCCTCCAATATGAGTTCATCAGCTTTCTTTACTAATTGAAGTGTTGGAGGCAAAAAGTGTTTCTTGGCATTCGATTGGATAATGTTGTTCTCACTCAAAAGAGACTTCATTAAAGGCTGTAAGAAAATTTTCTGCCAAATTTCGCTTGAATTTGAACGTAATATTGTGCGATAAGCAACGCTGCCAGACGAAACGAGATGGTTTGAACTCAGGCACTCAAAAAGGCCGTTCTGTACCTCTGGGTGATTCTGAAGCACCTATAATTAAGATTAATCACATCATTATTTATAAGATTATTTAAAAAATTCTTGTTACTTCCTATAATGTTAACTACATGTTGTAAGCTCACCTCAGACAGCTCGAAGTGTTGAAGCACGCAATTGATTGAGGCAAAAGTGGCTCTGCACCCGAATCCTCGTCTCTTCACCAATTCATCCAAATAACTCTGGACAAAAACCTGGAATTCTTCTTCACAAATAGTTTTATTGAGGACTTCCAAAGTGTTTGCCACAATATCAGTCACAACTTCACCCAATCCCTTTAGTGAGTTGTCAAAGTTTTCGTTGGCGATCTCTAGAATCGACTGCATTAGTGAACGATCTTCCAGAACCTTCTTCGCACTCTCAGCTCTCACTTTATCATCGAATTTTGAATTTCCCGCCAATTCTCGCATTCTCAGCGTGGCCAATCTCAAGGCTCTAAAGGATTGAGAACCCTCTCTGCTTTTACAGGCACATTTTAAATTATCAAGTACTTGAGGCAAAAGATCGAGTATTAAGTCTTCACTTCCACTATTGAGCACACCCTCGCATATAAAGTGCGTCTTATCCAAATCTCTTGAGTCTCTTTTTATCATCTGTTCAATCTTCTCAGAGATGTCATTTGATTCGTGCCTGAGCATCAAACGAATTAACGCCGTGGCCGCCAAGACCGACGACTCCGTGGACGTCTCCGAGTCCTGCATGCTGGACGACAGCAAGGACGAGCAGGACGAGTAGGAAGAGATGTCGCACACCACTGGCATCAGCTGTCGAAATCATAAAAGATTTAACCAGAAAAAAGGTTTTAATTTAGATTAAATCACGTACCTTGATGGCGGCGTTGAATTCGTCAATTGATTCGACTCCAATTTTCCCCTGAAGTCGAGCCTCGATCAGCTGTTGCGACCTCAGCTGCAGCTGAGATCCATGTTTCTCCAGCATCGCTTTGCCCAGCGTGGGGCAAAAGTCGTGGACTCTCATGGCTGAAATGAAAAGGAAAAAATAAGATGTTGAATTGCACACGATATTAAAGTAAGAAATACATTAAAAATGCAATTTTTAAAAGTTGCTTTTGGGGAGCTATAAAAGTCTTCTCTCAAGAAAAGGTTAATTGCCATTCATTATTCAAGTCAATCAATCACTAATCCATGTAGAATTGCAAAATCTCGCATTATCTTCCTCCTCGTTTTATCCATTCCTCTACTTTTCTATCTCTTATTTATCCCCTTTCTTCTTGTCTTAAAGCATCAAGGAATCTTTGACCAAAGGCAAGACGGAATCAAAGCAGTTCTTGGTGGCCTCATTCATCATTTGAGCCACTTTTTCTCCACTAATGTCGTTATACTGGTGCTCATTGTAGCATAGGACGATGCCGGCCAACTCGAAGGCGGCCATGATGACGCTGCCCGTGAACTTCTTGCCCGTGACCAACTCGCGCACGAACACGAACACGCGGATGGCGTCATATTCATCGTCGTCATTATCGTTCTCAAAAGATTTGCCTCGACTCAAGAAGAGATTGTGGGCCAAGTTCCTCTCTGAGAGCAATGATGTCAACTTGAAGACTGATTCAGAGACATTCCTCAACTCACGAGCATCTCTCACCTGTTATAATAGAAAATGAGGCTCAAGAAATACATTTTTTATTTGTTTTCAAATTGGTATTAATTGTAGACAGTGCATTGGAGTTACCTGGAAAGCAAAGCATGGCGCAGGCCAATCCTCCTGCCTGATTACATAACACCCATTCTTGAAATGCTCAGCCCTGATTCTCTCCAGGGGCAACTCCATTTTGTTGGACAAGTAGAAGAGATGGAAGTGCAGATGGTTGACACTGGCATGGGCACAAAGCGAATTGAATGCCACCTTGAAGCTCTTATCCTTGCTCAAAGCCACACATTGAATTGCCAATGCAATTGAATGACTTGTCAGACGTTGAGGGAGACAAGAGGAGCAGGAGGGGACCAACAATGAGCCAAAGATCTCAGGGGGACTCACATTGATGAGCACCAAATTGTCACTCTTATTGCTCTCTTCAATGTTGGGTTTCAAGCTAAATACGAGCTCCTTGTCCAAATCGACCTTGTTAAAGTTGAATTTTGAAGTGTCAAAGTTCTGCATGACATTAGCCATCTCCTGAGGAGCTCTTCTGCTCGACGCTCTCTCCGGGTTCAATAATGCCATCACTCTTAGATCATTGGGAAGTGTCAGCTGACGCGTCTTCGGGGCTGTAGTCAACCGGAACCGGAAGTGACCTTGGCTCAAGTGTTTTTGCCACTTTGATTGTAGGTTAGTGTCAAAGTTGGATGAGCTTGATGATTTGAGGGTGAAGATGAGGTCCGAGTCCTCAAAGTTGAAAATGGATCCAGTACTCATTATTGTACTGTGAAAAGTTCGACGAAAGGCGAAATGGTAACCTTTAAAAGGATCCTGTTAAATTTATCTTTATTCTGAAGGCTTTTTTTTTTTAGGAAAGTCGCTCTTTACTTCTTCAAAAGAATTCGCTGTCTCAGGGGTCAGCTGTCGATTGCTTTACTAGTCAGTAGAGCAGTATTGTAATAAATGGTAAACAAACCACGTGTAAATCGTTCTGCAGTTGTGAACATTTGTTTAATGGTCTTCTAAACACGTCATCTGTAGGTAAATACATACATTTAATTAAGAAAGTCATACCTAGACTGAGAGATCGCTCATTTTGGTCCAATTGAAGCTGACGAAGGGCCTCAATCACCTCGGGCTCACTGCATTCCTTTAGTGACGCCTCCAATTGCCTCAGCTCCGACGCCAACCATTGCTTCGACATTACTTGATTCTAGACAAAAAAAAGTATACTTGACGCTTTTCATGAAAATTTAATTAAAACCTTGAAAAATACTGTCAACCTGTCAACAAGAATGGCTAGTTACCCACGTGTTTCGCTTTTGTTGTCGTTTCGGATGGCCAGCATTAGACTCATTGCAGCGCAACTTTTTTACGCTGACTCACGCAACCTCGTCGCTTCTGTAATGACTCGACAGCTGACCATTATGGCGGAGCGCCTCCCCTCCCGCTGATCCGCCCATCTGCTACCGGGTGTACCAGCAAAATTAGTGTAATAAGAATGACAGTTATCGAGCACTTTTTGGTCTTGACCTCAGGCCATTTGGTTTTGATCTTGCTTATTTTTGGCAAATGAAGCACAAAAAACCAATTTTTGCACAGGCTGAATGTCGCCTTTTAGTCATTTCGTCAGAATTCACACCAAAGTGCAAATAAAACTTTTTGCGCACCCTGTAGAGAATTGGAGAGTATTGGAGAGGGCGGCGCTTGGCAGAGGGCGGCGTCGGTGTGGGTTGGGCTCGCACTTACTTAAGGACGGCCCCAAGCAGCGGAGGAACGCCTTCGACACCAACAAGGACGACCACGTGTCCGACGGGGGGAAGTGCTTTTAGTTGGTGTCCGAGGAGAAGGACGTGTGAGTCGTGATGAAGACGAGCGTGGCGTCGAGCTTGGCCACGTCGACGGCGAGCGTGGGCTCGGTGCTGCAGTTGGCGCCGTCCAACTGCATCCAGTTGGGCGGCTCCAACGCGGTCCTGCAGACGGTGCAGTTGCCCCCCAACATGGCGTTGATGAACCCGCAGTTGGCGAACTCGCAGCCGCTGGTCATGCAGCCCGCGGCCTCCAACGTGCCCCAGTATGCGCAGATCCTGAATGCCAACGGCCAGTTGCAGCAGGTGCAGCTGTTGCAGTCGTCCAACATCTTCAACGGCTTGCAGACGTTGATGACGCCCACCATAGTGGGTCAGCCGTTGTCGTCGTTCGTGGCCTCGTCGGCCCTGAACGTCGTGGCCTCGACGGCGGCCGTCACGACGACGAGCACCACAAACACCTCCACGAACACGTCCTCCACGATGACCGACGTGAAGCAGGAGCCGTTGGACGCTAACTCGGACGAGGACGAGGACGACTCGAGCTCCTCCGGCTCCGACTCCGACTCCGACGACGACCCGGACGAGCCCGCCAAGAGCGAGTCCACGGCGCAGCAGACGGACGCCAGCGTCTCCATGCAGCCGCAAGTAATCGTTGCTAATGGTGGTGCTCAGCCATTAATGCAGCAGTTGGGCTTCCAGCAGCAACTAGTGAATATTGGCGGTCAACAGGTGCTTGTGCAACAGCCGATCGCCATTGCAACTAGCAGTCAAGTGGTCAAAACGACGAGTTCAACGAGCACTACGACGACGACCACAAGTTCGACGACAAGTACGGAGACGTCTACCACGGCCTCTGTCATGTCCTCGCCGAGCATGATGTATATTCCGGGTTTGGGCAACGTTCAAGTCTTGAATCCGGGCGGGGGCCAGCAGATCTTGGGCTCGAACTCGTCCTTGGCGTCGAACCTCTTGGCCACGGCCATGCCCACGCAGTTGTTGTCGCCCATTGTGCAGCCCATGGCCACGGCACTGCAGCAG
>JAOXNJ010187752.1:0-10413 GCA_028566655.1 Metis holothuriae
TATTACTACTACTACGTACTACTGTTATTTAGCAATTTTAAGAGGGATTAGAGTCTTAGTAGTTGTTTGTTAAATGCGTTTAACTCTTTTTTATTGCAAATGTTGAATGTACTATATAAGAGTATGTGTTAGCTAATAATCCCTTTTGTTGTCTCCTCACTTTTATAGGCAAGTCTTTGTTGAAGCTCTATTGCGCATCTCATTGCTACTACTACAATCATTGCATAACTCCAGGCCCAAGTAAACTTGAAAGGTACTACTTTTTCATTGGAGAAAAATACTAATACAAATTGAATTTTAAGCCTCAATGCACATTTTGGTTTCTATAAAAAGTACCAAAAACACACATATTCACTGGCATTATGTACTCTACGTACTCTCTGATGACTGTACTTAAATGTCAGTACACTATGAATACAAGGCCTTCCCCACGTAGTACTAGGGGCTTCCACTTTACGCACGAATGGCCAGAAGGAGAGCCAGTGCAGCATTGACCAACCCATGACGGGAATACCTACAGTTTGGCCCAAGGTAAAACAATTTACCTGTGTGGTCATTGCTGGGAAGACCTGTTTGAGGCCATAAAAAGCTTGTGAGTCTCCACAATTGGCATCAGAGCATTCCTGAGCACTCTTGGAGCAAGATTCCACTAGAGAATGTGGTCCCACAAGCTGATCATGGTGGCCATGATGGCCTCAGGACTTGCTGAGGCCCTGCCACAGGGCTATGGTTCATCAGGGCAAGAGAAGAAGTGCAGGGAGATCAAGTTCACTGGCTATGAGGAGCAATATGAGACTGTTTGCAACACTGTCTACACGTAAGAGAAGCCTATAATGCCTGAAAAGTGTTTAAAAGCTTACTTTTTACTTGATGATTTCTGTTTTTGACAGGACACAGTGTGAGAAGAAGTATGAGGAGTATTGTCGTCCTGAGCGCTTGCAGGAGTGCAACACTGAGTATGAGCAAAAGTGTGAGACTGTGGAGGAGAAGAAGTGTGGCACCAAGTACCGCAGTGAGCCCTACACTGAGAAGGAGTGCAAGGATGAGTATGTGGAGAAGTGTGAGAAGCACTGGGAGGAGGATGGTTATGGCTCCAAGGTGTGGGTGGATGACCCGGCCACTTGCAAGAAGCTGAAGGAGACCGTTTGTGAGCAGGTTCAGCGCAGCCGTCAAGTGCCCTATGAGCACTGTGACTATGTGCCTGCTGAGAAGTGCCAGAAGCAGCCTGTGGAGAAGTGTGAGTATGTGAGCAAGCAGAAGTGTGAGCAGAGACAGGTGGAGGACTGCAAGGAGGTGCCGGAGCAGAAGTGTGAGGAGAAGCACAAGAAGGTCCCGGTGCAGCGGGTAAAGACTGTCTGTGAAGGAGATCCTGAGTGGGAGACCAGCAACTCCTCATCCAGCCCTGAACATGCATCCTCCTCTGAGCTAAGTGGTGAGGTCCTCCGTCAAGGCATCACTGGGGATGATGACAGGGTGGTCTTTGGCAACTAACAGGACTTTGAACACTATAAGCAGCATCTCAGGAATCATGCTTGTGAAAAGTAAGGGTCATGAACCCAATGACTAGGTATAAGTAAAAATAAATGAATAATGACGAAAATAATAATGTAAATGAGATACATACTCAGAATAAACCTGAATTTTATCAAACTTCCAAATTATTAAGTAACTTGAATGGTAGTAGGCTGATCTCCACCCTCTATAAAAAAAGGCATACATATGAGGGACCAGTAGCTAATGTTGTTGCCAAGTCAAAAAGAGAAAAGAAACCGGTATTTGTTGAGTCAAATAGACACGACTACATAAAAAGAATTTTCAATTTGGCCTAAAAAATACTATTGAGAACAGATTTGCCAATGAAATCAGGTTTTTAAAGCCATGTCAGGTGGAACCTCTCTTAAATGGAAGGCATCCATTGTATTCTCGCAGTTTTGTATTGGGTTGAGTTTTGCTACAAGTGGAGCCAAAGAGAATTATAAGCCCTTTCCACTTTTTAAATACAAAAGTAAGTACAATACTCGTACAATTGTCAGTATTGACGTGCGGTGAAGAGACAAAGACTTGAATTAATTTAAGAGCAAAGAGCTTTTTTCATTTGAACTTGCACTCTATATTTTGATTATTCTGATCAAGAACGCACTCAACGACTCCTAGCGGCCCGTGCGACCGAAAGGGCAAGACAATAACACAATGAATGATTAATAATAGGTTGCTCAAAAGCAAAAGTAGTACATATTTCACGCACTTCAATGTCCATAAAGATAGCTTGGTATTTACAATGTTAAATTGCTTTAATGCGGTAAATGCGACTTGCTTAGAAGCGTTCAGGTTCAATTTGACGAATCGTATGTTACACGAATCCTGATGATCGATGCAATCGTTAATCAGAGAGGAAAAGGAAGATGAGATGTGATTGCAAGACGCAGGCAAAACGCGAGCTCATAATTGCAAATACGTATGTCATGCCCAGCTGAGATAACTACTTACGCAAGCACAAAAAAAGCAGTCACTAACACTCAGAGAATGAGATTGAAGTCGGGTACTAGAGAAGCACGGCAATATTGGTTGCACACACAATAAACTTAGTAGCTACAATGACATTTTCTTGGCAAGACTGTGAGATGGATTGGCTTTGACGCCTCGGGATTGCTGATTTCCGAGCTGGATTGGATAATGGCTCATACCATGAGCACCTCCTCCTGTCCACAGAAAAGGAATCTGAATTGATCGATCATTGTCTGCACAATGTCTTCCAAATGAGGTCGCATCGCCTCGAACTTGCTCAGGTCACCAAACTTGTACTGAAACAGGGTTGGCCACCAACAGATGGCCAGATTCTTGCTGTCCATGCAGTTATCCTTGCTCATCTCCGTCACCCTGCCACAAAAATCAATTTTCAAGGTTAATTGAGGTCGTCATAGGTATAATGGTCACCTTTGTGGCGGAAAAGACTCACCTAACAAAGTGCTGGAACATGAACTTGAGCACTGCGTAATTTCCTTTGGGCAACCTCTTTAGCAGATTGGCCAGCTCCAGCACACGTGAGCTGCGATCGCTCATTACTTGAACAAAAAAATTAAAATTAGCGAAATCACAACTGCAATATAAAGACCCTTACATAGTATTAAAAAAGAGAAAAGGGACTTTTCTGACTAACAAGAGATGGATTCGAGGATGGCCATGTCGTTGGGATCGAGTATTGGCGGCAACCGCTTGGTGAAGAAGTCCTTGACAGCTGTGGCCACAGCATTAACGGCTATATCCAGTGCCTCAATGTTCAACGACGAATCTGAGAAATTCAAATATTCCTTTGAATTCATTGAAACAAACATACCAATTTCATCTCAACCTTCGTCAAACTTTTGAAGAAGCAGATCCACGTGTGCTCTATTTCCAGGCACTCTGTAAATTCCCTCTGCATCGAGTCCCTCCTTTTCAATGAAGGCAATGGCCTTCTCCAAAAACAGGGGCACATTCTCCCCTTCAAGTGAGCTTTGCTTGATTTTCCTTTGCTTGCTATTATCGCTGCTGTTCTTCTTGTTCGCCTCCTTTCGCTGTCGTTTCTCGTCCTTGAGGCGACGCCGCTCCTCCTCCTTGGCTCGTTGACGCTCGGCCTTGTCGGCTTTGCGACGATCCTTCTCACTCAGCTTTTCTTCGCCGTCGAAAGCGTCCACCAAAGCAGACGATTGCGACAAAGTAGGCGTCCCTGCACTGTGATCCAGTGGTGTCTCTGTGAAAATCGACCACCCATATAAGCACTATTTCCATTTATACAGCAATTAGAAGTGAAGTACACACGAAGGTTAGTAGAGATCAACAGATTGTTAGAAAGGGTTAAAGAAATGAATAGATAGCACTATCTGGAGAGCATCTAGATAATACATGTGAAAAACCTGCAAAGATGTCCGCTCGGTTGAGCCTAGGAGCTGGCCCGGTTGGAGGCACTGAGTCTGTGTCCTCATCATCATCTCCTTCGTCGCCGGAGGGAGAGAACAGGAACTCTGAGCCTGCTCCACCTAAAGCTCAGTAAGAGTGGGAAAAAGAGGTACAGGAAAGCATGTAAAGAAGAGAAATTAGGTCAGATGAGAAGACAAAAGAGACCAGACACCGTGTTTGAAATATTCAAGTGAGATTAAATTCCTCCCACTCGCGGCTAAAATGTGCTCAACCACTGAAGGAAGGAACCTACTCCATATGTGTTACGATTTTCTGATGGAGTTTGCTACTGACCTGCTATGTTATCGTTTGGCGACTGAGTCCTCGCTCTGCTTGGCAATTGAGGCACTTTTGGAGTCGACACAGGAATGGCAACGTTTGTTTGGTGACTGCGCTTCACTCTGTGACTACGTGAGTTGTTCTCACCACATACTATTGGTCCTTTTGGCGCACTTGTGGAGGAGCGCGTCTCATCGCTGGAACTTGAGCTTCTGCTCTCTGACCCTGAAAAATAAAATACTTTTTAAAGACTGCTATCTATTAAAAACCTTTCTGTGAAATTTTCGCAAAATCGACCAATGCATTACCTTTTTGTCCTTTACCAGCCTCCCTTCTGTTTTTGTGTTTGCTGTCGACTGGTCGTGCATACTCGCTGCTGCTGTGTATTGCGTCGCGTGGCGTAGCATAATTGCTCTTCGACTCGAAGTCTTGGGCGCGGCCACTCAACGAGGTTGTAGGCGACCTCGACTCCATCTGCATGGAAGAGAGCGCGGCCGACAACTTGTGAAAGTCGGACAAATTCAGCTTCCCGGGTTGACCGGGAATCACTCCCTAAAGAGTTGATACTCATCATCAGTATTCCATTGGTACACCTCAAAAAAAATTATTAAGCGCCTTTTCTGCACTTACGTGAGCTCTGGGCTTGACTGGAGGCGGTACCGGCTTCTGCTTAGCCACAGTTCTGCCCGTGGTAAAATTGCCAGAGGGTTTCACCAATTCTTGATCTTGAGTTCCAGTCAAGAACACGGAGTCATCCACCCAGCCTAGAGAATTGCGGAAAGGAGTGAAGTGTGGATGGAAAACTGTTGAAATTGACACTTAAGCGAAAACAAAGGAACACAGTCTCAGTGCAAAGCAGCCAAGAGCATCATTTTATTGGCTAAGGAAAAAAAGAAGAAAAAAGGAGAGGAAAAATGGCCGCCAAAAGAAGTCAATAGCGAATCATTTTGCTCAAAGTTAAAAGAAGAGGAAATGAAGATCAATTTGTGAAGTGCATTCTCGGCCTACTCTCGGAAGAGTCTGCTGGAAAGATGGGCTGTGCAGCATTCCTCTTGCGGTCGCTGTCGAACGCCAAGAAGGCATTATTGCCCTCTCCAGGGTCGCTGGGAGCGGGCTCGGGCGGCGTCGACGGACACTCCAGACCCTCTTCAAACACACCACACCCAAGTCAAAGATAGGAGAAGGCATTTAGAATCACAGCAAACAGAGCTCGCGTCAAGTGCTTGAAAGCACTTTAAGAGAGAAAAGGACACTTTAGAAGCGGTACAGTGTTGTAGAAGTTACTAAATACTGTTGAGCATTCACCCTTGTCGTCGATGAAACCTTGCGTGCCTGAGCGGTCCACGGAGAACGCGGCCTTGGCGCGTTGCGGCGGCAAGGGCACGCGTCTCGTCGCCTCCTCCGATTCGTGTCGTCGCAGTGCAGAAGAAGGAAGCCGAGACGAGGAAAGCGGTCGAGACGACGAAGGAGAGAAGGAGGCGGCTTTAGTCGCTGGTGGCAACAGGCAGGCAAAAAAGAAAGGGAAAAAGCGAGAGACGTTAGGCCAAAACGACAGTATAGAAAGCTTTAGACATATCAAACAAATTAGAACAAAGAAATATGCTTCAGAAAATGAAGAGAATGACAACAGCCCCCTAGAAAGAATTGCTTTTTGAAATAAGACCTATTCGGACTATATCTACTATACGTAGACAATGTGGCATCCATCTTTTTCTGCTTTTTGGCTATGAGAAATGTCTACTCTAAGTAATATTTGCCCTTCAAATTATTATTCGGGCCTACCTTTTTTGGGTGATGGTGCGACTGCGATTCTAGTCGGCCTCTTGGTTCCGCTACTCTTCCTGCTAGAATTTGGCCTCAATGCTTCGTCGTTGTCGTCGTCATCGTCGTCCCCGAGGTCGGCGGCCGAACCTGATCGCGATGTGCTCGACGATGCAGTTAAACCACGACCCAAAGCTGCCACGACGCTCTTCTTGCTACCCGCACCTCTGCCGTAGCTGTCTAGCCTAAATAATGACAACAATGTTATATTTCGATAAACTTCAGTTCTCAGAGATTGCTACAATTGCACGTACGAGCTAGTACAATAGCTTGACGGCCAGTGTGGCCTACAATAGCTCGTACCTTGTAGGAGGGAGTGGTGGAGGTTTGTTGTTCGGTCTCTCCAGTGTTCCTTCTCCGGAATCGTCAAGATTGCTGTTCTGTAGGTCTTCATCCAGAGTAGAGAAGGCACGTTCTATTTCGGGTCTCTTGTTTTCCACCTCCGATAAGAAGCTGCTCAACAAGGCGGTACCTTCAAAAGAAATCACATAATTGAATAATATGGAGGCACCTCCAAATTCTTATCCTTAAATTATCAGCATTTTCTTCAAAGCTCACAGTTCTGTTGGGGTGAAAAGACTGTGAAGTGGGCCTGAAGTGAGTCAGCCAATCGGCTTGCCTCGTGGACTAGAGCCACACTGCTGTTGTTGTCGTTATCTTCTGATTTTCTATTTGAGCCCTCGCTGCTGTTTCCAAGTGAGTCAAAACCGTCAGTGACTGCTAAGAGCTGTAGTGGCAGCTCAGGGATGTCGGCCGAGAATGCGCTAATCAATCCAATCAAAATGAGATTCATTGACACGGCTCATCAAAAGCGACAGTCAAAATTAGTTACCTCAGTGTGGCCAGCGAAGCTGGTCTATGACTAGAGAAGGCTAAAACAAAGCCGTGAACGAGCTCCTCGTGGTAATCAACGGCACCGTGGTAGGAAGACACAATCACCTCTACTCGTCGTCGCACATTACTGCCCATTGAAAGCTCCAAGGTAAAGGAGCGATCGCTGGAGAGAGCAGGGCATCTCGAGGGGTGAGTCAAGAACGGAGATAACAGGTGCTCAAGGGGAAATGGGTCGCCGCATAACACACAAAGTATTATCCTGAAAAGAGTTTTTGTTGTTAAATATAAAATAATAGCCAGGATACTGGATGGTTTAAGAGAAAAGAGCAATATTTAAAAATACCTTATTTCTGGTGGCCAAGTCATATTCTGAGTGGGTTGCGGAGGTACCCTTTCTATTGTTCCTGATCCTGGGCCAAGGATTCCTGATCTCTCCTTGATGCTCTTAATTAGCAATGACAATGAGTCCTCAAGACAAGAATTGGATAGGACCAGACGACGGTCACGATCTTCTTCGACGTTTACCTCGACGAAGGAGCTTTGGAGACTGAAACCAAATAATTGACGAATGCATAAGTTGGTCAAAATCGCAAGTAAATTCTTTTTGATAATCACAAAACAATGAACCAACCTTTGAGCAAGGTTTCTAGCTTCCCTAGCCAAAATGTCAGCTTGTCTGTTGCTTACTGTTGGCAGCCTCACGAAAGCAATTATTAAAGGAAGACCTTGGAAGGGCATCCGATCTTCTTGCTCTAGGTTGCTAAGAAGGTTGTGCTCCAGGCACAAACGAAGATACCCCAAGGACGATTCGTCGGAAAATACACATATGCAGCCTGTTGGAAAAATGACGATAATAAGAGAGCCTTCAAAGTTAAATCTGCTTTATATTTAAAGTTATACCGTGGGGCAGGAAGTCTTGTGTTCTGAAGGCGTTGCCAGGAAGAGCAATATCGCCTGATATGGGTCTGAAGTCCAAAGTAAAGCACTGACCACCCATCTTAAACTCTTGCCTCACTCCACAGAAAACCTTCAATTGATCGTGGAAAAGGGCTGATGGATTCGACTCTTGGCCAAGAATGATGACATTAAAGTGACTGCTGGTGTTGATCTCCATAGACCAAGGTCTTTGGTTTGGCTTCAGTCTCGCCAAAATGCGCTCCGCCAAACTGTCTGTGCAATGAGGAAAAGCTGGACAGTGCTCACGAATGGGGCAATGCACAAAGCCTAAATGCTGAAAGAGTAATAGCTTCCGATCTGTTTCCAATCGATCCAAGGCTTTCCATCTGAAAAAGTAAATTGCAAAGTGAGACACTTATATGATGCATTTCGAAGGGCGAATTTGCTTACCTAAAGTCGTCTTTTAGGTGTTCAGCAATCTTGGCAATGTCGTCCTGTGTAATTGTACCGCTGGGCGTATTCCTGAACTGGAAGAACAGCGACGAACGCTCTAATAAAAGTTCCTGGAATAAACAAATTGATCAAATTAATTTAGATGCTAAAAATGTTAGAAGACTTATTTAAGTGAGAACTTGCCTGAAAATTCTTTTTGGCTCGTTGAATAATATCTCTTTGATGAGTCTCGTACACTTGACTTATTTCTTTTTCAGACAGATTCTCGAAGCATTCTCTTCCCAAAAACAAAACCTTGACTTCATCCAACGCCTTGCCAGGCGTCACACATCCCATGGATGACAACAGCTGCTTAAAGTCCGCTCGCATCCTAATTAAAATACTTATTCGTATTATTTTGAACAAGAAATAAATTATTTTACAATTTTGGTTAATTAGACGCTTAGCCATTAAGCATATTGAATAAACCTGCTGGGCCTGCTGCTTGTGTGTGTGTAACAAAAAATGCGGTTAGATGGCTTCCAAACAAGCAGAAGTGAAACATGTCATTAAATAACTTAAAGACTTTCAAATCCACATAGTTCTTAGTTTTTAAATAACCACAAATAGCAACGATTAGAAGGGTATTAAGACTCACTCAAGCATCCTTTGATGAGCGTCCATCTGATTTCTGTAGTTGTCGAAGACTGTTTGGGCGTCAGGCATTTCAAGGATGTGTGTCGGAAGTCGGTTCTCGTTTCCGCCGGAGTTATCGAGACCCAGCAAATCTGATTCCAGGTAGTCAACGCTGTACTCAACGAAGAAATGGTCGAAGTCTTCATGGGCTCTGATAAGCGTTTTGATTTCATCCCAAGACCTGTGCATTTAAGAAAAAGAAGACTGTTACTCTAGTTCTACCAGAGCTTAAACGTACACCATAAAAACATCGTGCAGTGACTAGCAAGTAAAGAAACCCACCTGTTCTGTAGTTCACCGACATCAGGAAACATTTCCTGAAGCACTTCCGGCAAGACATCAAAGTATCTTTGAATCTTCTCTCCCAAGTACTCATCCTTCAACTTCTTCACATGACGTCTAAAGAGCCTTTGGGCACTCTCCTTCCCAAAAACTTCGACATAATAGTGGTATTCGGGAAAGTTACTCAATTTCTTAAGCGCCGTTGTCCACAGCATGGCATAGTTTTGTACTTGAGCCCTGAGTATCCGAACATAACCTTCGGTGGCGGCCTCGAATTGATCTCTCCTCATATGTGCGGCCTCGACGTAACTGGGGATGCGCGATCGACCCCGCGTCTTATCTGCCAACTGGGCCAGAGTGAAGAAGGCCGTGTCCACGTTGATGTTCTCGTGGGCCGACGTCTCGATGACGGGCACATTCAGAGACTTGAATTCGCGTCTATTCACGAGCCTCTCCAGCTCTCTGACCATGAGCTCGTTGGCCTCGTCGCACTTGGTGGCCACGAGCACTACAGGCTTCTTCGTCTTCAACACGCTGTTCAAGATGGCAATGGTCATCTCCGTCTGGCTCTGCACCCCTCGCTCGGGCACGTAGCTCACATCGAAGACTACCAGGAAGCCGTCAACATTAAATCTGCCATCAGGCATCAAACGCTGCTCGTACTCGTGCTCGATGCCCAGTTGGTCCTTGCAAATGTACATGAGCTTCTCGGCCGAGACGAGTCGCGTGGCCGCACATCGCTTCACGTAGGACTCGGACTTGCCCGAGGACACGAAGGACTTGAAGGAGGCGTCATCCACGAACTCCGTCTGCTCGACCACGCTCAAGTGGAACTCGACGCCCTCCTCGTTGCGACGCGTCACGCTGCCCCAGTACAGAAAGTGGTCGTTGTTCACCACGCGGCTGCTGAAATCCGACTGAAACACGAGGACAAGCAATCAAAACCTCATTAACAGAACATTTTTAACGACAGTACTACTAGAAACGGACTTGGCTGAAGACGGAGATGTGGTCGACGCTGTAGTCGTCGGCGGCCTGGTAGACGAATCTGTTGCAGAGACAGGACTTGCCGGCGCCCGTCACGCCCTTCTCCTTCTCGCCGCCCGACAGCCCGACCACGGCCACGCTGACGGGCCTGGCCGACGTGGCCGAGGAGTCCGAGACGCGCTTCAGCGTCAGCCCCGCCGGCGCCTTCGACGCCAGCGTGGCGCCCCACGACTCCAGCCGGCTCTTGGT
>JAOXNJ010187974.1:0-10411 GCA_028566655.1 Metis holothuriae
AAGTAATGGTAAAAGTGGTAGCAGTAGAAGGAGTAGTCGCATAATCGGGTCGCATAGTGAACCCTCTCCAGCTAGTTTTCGTATATTTTTCACATATTTTTTCAAAAGTACATTTTAGAGAGCTTTGTTAATAAAAGTTTGTTGTTTATTGTCCATCTACTGTACCTATGTATTGCCAGATTAGCATTTAAATTTGCAAACGCCATTATTTATGCACACAGTAATTACTTAGGTTGAGATTTGCATTTTTTTGGAAATTTCAAAGTTAAATGAAAATATTTACATAAATTTTGCATTTTTTTCAAAATTAAAGATTTTTTTCGAATTTTTGCAGTTTTGGCCGAGTTGGAACGAAGAGTGGACGAGGAAGGAAGCGTCGTCAACGATGATCACAACAATAACAGTGTTCAATCATCCAACAAGTAAGTAAAAAGAAAAAGAAAAAATCAAATAAAAATAACAAAAATGTGTTTTTTTTTTCAATTTTAATTGAAAATCAAAATGATTTAATAGAAAAATTGATTTTATTTTATTTTTTTGACTCAATTCAGATCGAAGGACAAGGAAGCAAACTCGGACTTTATTGCCATAAAAGACTCCAACAACAAAGGTGAGTTTGCTATTAAAAAGATTGAAGTCATATCATTAATCATTAATCACTCTAAAAAATCCATTTAATTGAGCTTTTAATGGCCAAATATGAAAGAGGCTTGATTAAAGTGAACTTTTCGCATTTAACAACATCCTTCAACTCTTGGTGCACTTTTTAGTGTTAAAATTGTTTTCCCCACTGCAATTTCAAGGCTCCAATAGTTATTTTAAGTGATTTTATAAGAAAAAATGGATTTTTATGTAGTAAAAGTGTTACTAAAAGACATCTATTAATAGATTTTATAGCAATGTTCAATAGTAAAAAGGGGCACAAGCACTTATATAGTAAAGATTGACCACGTGCCAACAATGAGTGAGGAGAGAGTGTAGTAAGTGCTCGATCACGATTGATAAGGCTGGAATTGATTGCAGTATTTGTAGATTGAATCGAACCAATGATTGTCAATCAATTGATTGATGGCCAAAACGATCTTTTATTTTAACGAAATTGCGTTTATTGTAACGATTTTTTCTCTGATCGCGATCGCATCGTTCAATTTGGCTCCAGAATCGAGGGAGAATCAGAGGAGTCTGGAGCGCAGCGACAGCTTCAGACAAGCCATTCAGAAGGGAAACACGCTCATTCCTGTAAGCAAAAATATCAATTTTTAATCAAAATTTCGAAAAAAATCAATTATTTAAACATAAAAAGTTTTAATTAAAACGCACATTTTCACATTTCCGAAGATTTTGGAGTCGCTGAGTCCGCCTAGTTCCGCGTTGACCCTGAGCAGTCAGAGCTCGATCGATCTGGACTCCGACTCCTCCATCGTCAACATCGACTCTTGCAACAACATTGCACAACGTCTAGATTCCTTCGATTTAGACGATTTCAGGTAAGAAATATTTGAAAAACTGTCAAAATTTCGAAAAAAATGCGCGTATTTTTTGGCTTTATATCCGTAAAATTCGATTGGAATCGTCGCTCGTTCATTATTGGGGATGTACGTGCGTATGTAGAGCGTCTCGTCGTCTGTCGGTGTTGACGGAGGAGAGCAACGAGGACGCGTGCAGCGACGTCAACGTGGTGGTCGACGTGCACAACGTGGAGCACGACAACTTCGGGGAGAAGGACAAGTTCGGCAACAAGGAGTACGACCTTAAACCCAGACATTTATTAGAGACAGGACTGAGACAGAGCAGCGCCGACTCGGCCCTCTTCAAAGAGGCAATCTCATGTCGTAATTCGTCGTTGTGTCGTCACGTCTCCGAGGACTCCGCCTTGGCGCCGAGGCACATGTTGGCCAAGTTGGCCGTGGCCTCGTTCCTGGCCAGCTCCACGTCGCGGCCGTTGGTCATGCGGTTGCAGCACGAGTTGACGGAGTTGACGGAGGAGAGGTCGCAGTATGCGTCGCCGAACTCGTCGCCGATGATCTCGTCGCCCACGACCACCACGGAGTACGGCACGCCCATGCTCTCGCCCTGGACGAGTCCGCAGTCCTCCATGAAGAGGTCCACGTCCCCCCTGATCACCGTCACCAACCCCTTGGACAACGACCTGAATCAGGAGGAGATCGACGTCAACAACAAGTTCTTGAGTGTGCCCGACAACAATTTTGCTAGGAAGAGACGCACGCAGTCGCTCAAAATCAAGTCCAACAAGATGAACAGGGCACGCTACAAGTGCAAGTAGGAGCTAAGAGCTTTTATGTAGCGATCTTTTTTATGTTTTTGTAATTTTTGTTTAAATTCCCATGTTTTTTAAGTTTCCTTGTACACTTTAAGGTTATTTCCTTGATTATTCTTCTAATCGATCTTTAAGTTCCTCCTAGTTATCTACTGTAGTCAACATTTGATTTATATGTAGAAAACCTTGTGTGCATCCTCATCTCATTTAAGTCGATTAAATTGATTATTTGCGAAATTACCTACACTCCTTCAAATCTTCTCTAAATCGTCCATTCGTCCCTCATTTCATGTGTTTTTTTCGCATTTTTAGCAATTTTTAGCAATTTTTAGCAATCAATCTCATTTTTAGTATTAATTTTCGCACATTTTGTTTGATAAATTCCAATCAAAACATCTCTCATTATTGCAGTAGTCAAGAGACGTCGCCCCAGAGTCCGTGCTCGTCGACGCCGTTGTTGGGCAAGACGGGCTCGGCGTTCGAGCCCATCGACGTCAGCCCGAAGACGAGGAGGTTGGACGTGAACGCCTTGGACGAGGTGTTGGCCGGGGACGAGGAGGAGGAGTTGGTGTTCCTGAAGAAGGCGCTCTTCCTCAGACGCGCCAAGTCCATCCCCGCCGAGAAGGGCGTCGAGAACGACCACAACAAGCTGCAGAAACCGCTGCCTATTTCTTTGGCCAGGTCGGTTGAAGTGAGCTACAATTCTGTGGAGGACGAGAAGGTCGTCAACAACGAGAAGGACGATTTCAAGGATAACAACAAGAACAACAACAACAACAAGGATAACAATAACAACGAGAACAACAACAACAACAACAACAACAACAACAACGAGAACAACAAGGACACCAACAACAAGAGCAGCAACAACAAGGACAGCAACAACAAGAGCAACAACAACAACAGGGACAGCAGCAACAACAACAATAACAACAACAACGAGAACAAGGACAACAACAAAGAGAACAACAAGGACAACAACGAGGATAACAACAACAACAACGAGAAGTTGGAGTCCACAAAGTGGTCTGAGTCCGAGATGACGGACATTAGTCACGAGCCCAATGTCCAAGGTATGTAGTACAGTCGTGAACCAGACAGCAATTAAGCTCTTAATTACATACCATCAAATACTCTATGTAGTACTTTAGTAATACTTTAGTAATACTTATTATAATAACTTTATTTAACAACTTTATTTAACAACTTTATTTAACAACTTTATTTAACAACTTTATTAACATTTTATTAAATGTTTGTGTTTAAGACCTTAATAGTCGTGATTTGTACTTGTGTCAGGACTGCAGTTCCAGCGCAGCGTGGCCTTCGACCTCTCCGGCTCGAAGGAGGAGGAGCAGGAGATCAACGTTTCGCAAGAGGTTCCTCGTAAGCGTCGCAGCATCCTGAAGGTGACGCCCAACTCCACCTTGGCCGCGTTCCCCAGCCTCCACGACGACTTCCTCGACTCCTTGGGCCTCAACAACAACATGAACGACGACAAGGAGAGCCACGACAAGAACGACAACAAGGAAAGCAACAAATCTCCAACTTCTCACAGGTCTCTTTTCTCATTTTTGAGCACACGGTTTCCAATCAATCACTTAGCTTAGTTAATAGTAGAGATAAGATTGAGAGACCTAGGTATTACCGCCTTTGATCAGCAAAACCTCAATTTTTCACTTATTTGTTTTAGGCTAACTGGTTGCAAATCCCCCCCTAAAAAACGATCGCTTTTTTGGAAAAGTAAACATGATATTTTATGCAAACATTATTATACGTATATACGTAGTGCAATGTCGAGCCTTTAATCAAACCGAACTATATAAACATTACTACAGTACTAGTATAAAAAGCTCATATACAAAGCTCACCATTAAAGGATTTGGAAAACTGACCAAAATCCCCTCAAAAAAAAAGACTATACTACCACTATACTGCTACACATACTTACTATAATACTTACTATAATACTACATATACTACACTTTTTCACTATTAATCTATTAATACTACTGTACCTATATTATTATACAGTACGTTAATTATGTACATAGCAATAAACTTCTCTTTATTAAGCTCTCTCTTTGTTTAGCTTTTTATACTCTTTCTTATCTCTAGACTATTTAGAGAATCATTTTAGTATTAGTCGATGTTGCTTGAAATGTCGAGATACAACTCGCTTTGCTCTGAGAACTCCTTCGAGGAGACGGACATCTTCGACCTCCAGCAAATGCTCAATCTCCACGATCACGATGATGACGATGATCAGAGGGACAAAAAATAGAAGAATTTTGGAAATAAATTTGAAAAAGTTTTTGCTTTAGTTAAAAGTTAAATGGGAGATGTGATTTTAGGTCTGCTTCCTCTCAATATTGGCGTCGACTCTACCTCTATATTACTGGCACTCCTTCAAGATCCAATCGAGATGCACTGTAAAGCCATTTTTCTATCTCTATTAGTCTTTCTTTCTGAACGATAATTAACGATAATATGTATTTTATCTAATTATGTTGATTGTAACTGCCAGATCTTAGAAAGTGACGGAATTCAGTGATTTCTATACGGAGTTAGAATTAGAGAATTCTTCCTATTTAGTGCCAAAAATCATAGTGTTAATTGCTTCCTTCCTTTTAATTCCTTTAATTGCTGATTTGGCCTTGTAATTTCATTACCTTGATCAATCCAATAAATTTACAGGGTCGTTATACATTGCCCTGTATTAAAAATTAGCTCATTATTACTAATAGTTTTATCTAATCTTAAATCCCAAGTTATTACTAATCTTTTCATCTTTTTTTCTTTTCCATGGTCGATTGCAGCAGCACGGATGGCCTGAGCGAAGAGGAGATCGAGGTTGGTCCCTTAAACCCCATTAAAACGAATTCCCTAATTCCAATTTTTATTTAACAAAATTTGAACTTTTATAATGAAAAAAATATTTTAAAAAACATAAAAATTAATTAATTTTAAATCAATTATTTTGAATTTTTTGAAAAAGAGCAAATTCACATCGCTCTCGCTGGCCTTCAAGACTGACGGTCTGACGCTGACGGAGCGTCTGGAGCAGCAGCAGCGTCGCCGCGACATCGCCGAGAAGAACATCGAGCAGGAGATCGATCAACTGAAGGCCGAAATAGCCGTGACTAGATTCAATCAAAAGCTCTTTTTCCGCTCTATCATCTTTATTACTCTCATTTTTTTGAACAGAGCGGCAATTCGCGATTCTCGAGCGATTCGGCGTGGCGCTCTTGGCTCGAGGGACTGCAGTCGCAGACGTCGCTGTTGTCGCAGACGGCGCGACGCGTCTCCGCCTCGGCCGAGCAGTTGGGCGCCGTGCAGCAGGAGGCACGCGTCAACGGGGCCATCGCCCTCATGATGGAACACGTGGAGCACCTCAGGCTCAGACAACAAAGACAGAGAGCAGAACTCGACGAGGCCAAACGGTAAAATTTGAAATTATTCACAAAAAATAGTGAAAAAATGAGAAAAAAATGAGAAAATTTGTGAAAATTAGTGAAAATTAGTGAAAAATTCATAAGAAATGGTCGAAAATTTTGACATTTTAACCCCAAAAAACTACATATATATATGCAGGGTGTTGGCAGAGCACCACTTGAGTGAAGATTGTCGGAAGAACTCTAGTAAATCTAGCAGTACGCCTACAACAACGACGAGTTCGAGCCCAATCACAACAACGAGTTCGATGAGTGCAATTGGTGGCAATGGGATGAGAAGAACGAGATCGGTTGTTGAGGAATCGAATTTGATGGAGAATGAGACTTTCATCAAGCACAGTTTGCCTATTCTGACTCAGAACGAGCTCAACATCGACCACGAGTTCACAACTGCTTCTGGGAATAACAGTAATAATGTGAGTACATAAAGCATTAATAGAAATAATAAAAATGAAAGATGTTGTTATTATTGTTTGTTTTCTTTTCTTCTCCTTTCTATCTTTTCTTTTCTTTTTGTTTTTGCGTTTTTGTGTGTGGTTTTACGTGTTGAACACTTAATTGTGTAGTGTCGTTATCGTCGACTGAGTTCGCCGGCGTCGCGCTTCCGGTTCCGGCATTCCGAAAACAACAATGACAACAATAACCTGGCAAAGGTGAGTTATCATATGCAATGTTGTTTCTCTCTTTTTGTCCCATTCTTTTCTTTTATTTTTGTTCTGTGTTATTTACTGTTTTCTTATGTTATTTACTGTTATTGTTCTATTTACTTACTTTCCTTGGTTTTTACCTTTTTCTTGGCTTTTTTTTATTACAATTTTGGCCTTTTTGGCTTTTTTGGGGGGTGACATTTTTCTCTAGTTTTTGCAAGTTTTTTTCCTTGGGTTTCTTCGATTTTTGATGTTTTTACTTTCTTATATTTATTTTTACTAAACACGATATTAAAGGTTTATAACATAGGAAAAATTAAATTTAAATATTTTATTGACACTAAAATGAATTTAAATGTAATGAAAATGTCTTCTGACTTAACTTTCTCTGTCTCTCCACTAAAGCTTCCGAATAAGGACTGACGGTGAGTGTCCTTTCCCTCTCTATCTTCTTCTTTACTTTACTTCCACTAACAAAAATTAAAGCAGGAAAAGGTCGAAAAAGAGAATATTAAAGAAAATTTTAATAAAATAAAATATTTCATAAATATTATTAGATAAAAATTTAAAAAATAAGACATTTATTTTATGCAGAGGGGTCGCAAAGTGGGCTTGTCGATGCACACGACGCGCGTCTTGCCCGCGCTCTTGCCGCCCCATCACAAGAAGAACTCGGAGACAATGGCCAACACGTAAAAAAACTCTTAACTAATTATCTCATTAAGTCATTAATAAGGTCATTAATTAGATTTTGATGAAAAATTGTGTTATTATATGATAATTGTGTTTATTGTAGTGGCCTGGTGATCCCCACGATCGAGGAGCAGGGGGAGACGAGCGACGCCACGTGCACGGAGAACATGTGCACCGAGGACATGGAGAAGACCAAGGAGGAGAGGAACAGGACCATGTTCAACCTGAGGAAGGTGCGCTCAATCAGCGAGGACTGCACTGCACTCAGACGACGCAAACGCATGTAAAACCACAATTATCATGAATCGAAAATATTTATAGTAATAGTAATAAAATGAAAGAGGTCGAGGTTGCGTGATTATAGAATTGGAAAGTTGCGCTAAATAAAATTCAAATGTTCCGCTAAATAGACGTTCGGTTCCGGGTGCGTTGAAGGAGGAATCGCTTAATGACAATCTAATGGACGAGTTGGACGTCTTGGCATTGAAGAGGGATTCGTCGCCCTCCGTGTCCACTTGGAACAGCCTTCTCGTCGACTTTTACCAAAGGTAATTAAGTGATTAATTAAGTGATTAAGTGATTAAGTGATTAAATTCGATGTTAGGTTGTCTTTGGTGAGGCTGAATTGGTGCAATGATGTGCATTGGCCCTGGGACTCGCAGGAGACGTTGTTGAGATTGCGCTACTGCTTCACCACGCTGCTCCTCTTGGCAGCCATCTTCTCTCTGGTCTTCACCTTCATTGGCAATCCACAATAATGACCCATCAATCAAGTAATCAATCAAGTAATCAAGAGACAATCAAGAGACAATTGTCATGTGTGATAAATGATAATAATGGATTTCGTTGTGAACCGGTGATTCGTGCCAATACAGACAGACACATTTACATGCCATCTTTGGACCAATTTTCAACCATTCTTGACTAATAAACTTTGTTTTACTGTACCTATGTACTCTTGCCTAAATAATATGAGAAGAACATTCGAGAATTATCAAATTCAATTAAGAAATCATTGACTGATTGATTGATTGATTGATTGATTGATTGATTGATTGTTGGTATTCAAGGGTTTATTTCTCTCCTCGTACGTGTACATATTTACATCAACAAATGGAGACACTTATTTTAGTACTGCTACACACTTCTTTTAAGGGATCGACATCTACAAAGTCGCAGTACAGAGAGTATGGACATTTATTGTCAGGACAGAAAATGGGGATCGACTGAATGGGGATTGATTGATTACTAATGATCCACCGAATTAACGCAGTAATGAAGAGTTGTTCCGAATTACACTGAGATCTTACATACATACTTACATGTATTGATATAGTGGGGGTACAATGTGTGAGGGGACAAAGACAATTATCACAGATTCAAACTGAGATTGAGGGGGACAATGGGTTTCAAAAAGACAGTTTGGGGCATATTGATCGAGATTCACTTCTTATGAACCATCAAAAAAGTCTCCTTTTTTGTCAATCAATCAATTTTTGATTGATTGATTGATTGATTTGGCTCTCATTTTCTCCTTCAAGTAATTGTGCTCGGCATCAAAAGGCACTGCAAAACGAACATTGCAGTCTCTTTGTACTTGCAGTATGGATGCCGACCAATCTCTCCTTTTTTTTATCAGTCCCAAAAGCCTTCTTAGCTTCAATAAGAGTCCCTTAAATGAGCCTTTTGAATTGATTGATTAATCAATCAATGATTGCTTAATCAATCAATGATTGCTTAATCAATCACCGTCTGCCTCTCCTTCCTGGTCGTCTCCCCCTGCGCTGCGGCCTCCTCATGGCGACGAACCTGTAGGCGGCGGCGTCGTCCACGACGTTCTCGTCGTCGTCCATCATGGCCAGGGCGAAGACGCCCCTGATTCGACCACTGGCAAGCAACTCGTTCCGTTGACCACTGCTCCAATCACTGTCGAAACCAGCACCAACTCTGCGTCTTTCTCTGGCCCAGACTCTAGCAATCACCTTTTGCAGTTGCTGATCCCTCATAGAATCGAATTTAGAGTCAATAATCGACTTCGAACCATACCAAATCCTTAGATCTAATACATTAGAGCTAATACGAAGCTCACTTTCGTCCATTTCACTCACTTCAAATTGACCTCCGAGTCGATTTGCAGTGTCCAAGTCGGATTTGAGCTCCACTTCCTTTGCGAACACATAGAGATTGCTTGAATCGAAATGGTTCGAATCATGAAGTAAAAGGGTCGAATGGTTTAGTAACGATTGCAGTATGTTCTGGACCACACTATTATCGGTTTGAACCACTTCCACAATGACTCTATTATTGTCGTCCTTACTGATGAGCAATCCGTCTCCCAGAAGCGCTGCTTGAGCACTGAATTCCTTATTTAGCACTGGAATGGGCCAGATCGACGACGAAGATTTTCTTGTGGCAATTTGGTTGAATTCGGACTGCAATCTCTTGAAATTCGATCTTTTCGAGCTCAGCAAGTTCAGATTGGACAAACTGATGTGATTCAAGTCCCAGAGATCGCGGTTGTCGTGCAGATTGATGACTTTGTTCAGGTCGAAGTTGAAGAGGTTCAACTGCTTCCCCACCATGTCGTCCTCCTCCCTGTTGAAGACGTTGATCGCGTTGATTGGGTCGTTGTTCTCGAAGCGGTAGATGAACAGTTCTTCCGGACTCATCAATGGTTTAGTAATGAGTCTGAGCCAATCTGGCTCCAAATATTGTTTAAGGACACTGGAATAACAGCGTTTTTCTTGTGGCAAGTAGAAGATGTTGATAAAAGGCAATTTTATGGATCCTTTATAACTCAAAATTGAGTCTAAATCGGGTCTGGTGTCCTTTAAGAGATCTCCGAAGGGCGAGAAGTGCGTCTCCTTCAGCATCTGGGTGGACAAGGCGTCCAAGACGAACATGGGGCTGCCCATGTGATCGGTGAGCACCACGTACTTCTCCTTCTTGTCCTTGTCGTGAACCTCGACTGCTACCAGATGATTCTGAAGATCGTATCTGAGCACGTTTATGGTGACAGCATTGGATTTGGAGTCGATTCTATGCGTGATTCTTCTGGGGTGATCGAGGTCGCTGTACACGAATTGCTGAGTGAATTCCGAGTTCACTATGGCTGCAAGTCGGTTTAGATGGTCGTACTGCAATTTGATTCTCGTTCTGTCGTTCTGCCTGAAGATGATGTACTCCACGAGGTTGTTGTCGGCGTCGTGCCAGAGACGCACGTGGTCGCCGATGCGCGCCACGAAGCCGCGGTCGTCGTAGCCCACCTTCTCCAACTTCAGATTGTCGTCCAGCATCTCGACACGGTCGCCGGCATCATACTGATATCTCGTACTTCT
>JAOXNJ010188085.1:0-10409 GCA_028566655.1 Metis holothuriae
TAATGGATTAGAACGAAACATGGAAACCTTTAAAGATGTAATCATACAGGTATACTTATACTCAGCGATACGATTCGAATCACCAACCCGAATCGACACGATTCAACTCTAATAGGACGAATCGACAGCTGACATGAAAAGGCAGCGCAACGTGCTGTGCTTCCCGCCTTTATGCGTGACCAGCAGGACCACTTCCACACTAGAAATAATTCCACGAATAGAAGCAAATGTTAACACTAATCACATATACCTTAGAATGGAACCCAGGAAAGTTTGAAAAGATTTAGAATTAAACACATTTGAGGGAATATTTGAGGTTCAAAGAAGGAAAATCATCACGTTAATTTTTCGAGTTTCAAGGTGAGTTGGTCACCTTCACATCAGCTGTTGCTGGTCACAGCAAGGCGACTCGCTGTGTCAGCTGTTGCGCGCCGATTCAGCGGCACCAATCGTCGAGTCGCTGATCGTATTTTTAGCGGCAGCCGGATCAGTTGCTTCTCGTACTGCTCAAGTGGAGAAGGATGGCGTCATCGTTGTCCAACTACCGCACGAAACGCGACGTCGACGTCTACGTGGCCAGCCTCGAGAAGAAGTTGGCCGCCGACGAACTGAGCGTGAAGAGTCTCTTCATTGCCAAGGCGTATAAGCAAGTGGGAGAGGTGGGAGCCACTTTGACTTGTTACTCCAACCACGTCATGTTGACCGAGTTATTCTTGTCCTTGCAGTTCTCGTTGGCCAAACGCTACGCTGATCGTTACGCGTCCGTGCGACCCAATGCTTCATCGGTGTTTGGGCTGTTGGCCGATCTCGAGTTGAAGTTGGGGACACGTGACTCAGCACTCAAGCTTTACGAGAAGGCCTTCAGTCTCGATGAGAGCGAGGCTCGCTACATGCTGGCCATCTGCGACATCATGGGTGACCAGGTCAACTTGGACGATGAGGAGGAGGTCAAGAAGGCCGACACGTGGCTGAACCGAGCCAAAAAGAAGGAGCCGAGACATCCTAGTGTACGCAAGCTGCAAGACAGACTTGACAAACTCGCCAATGGCAACAAGAACGTCGAGGAAGACAGACAGACCAACAATGCCTCCCATGTACCTACCACCTACCAACCTACGCTCTTTGGTGTGTACTACAATAAGTGTTCACCTTTGCTTTTCCCTTTTTTTGTACTAGATTGAGGAAGTGAGCAATCAGGTTCCTTCGTCTCCTTTCGGCCTTCGTACCCCAGCCTCAATCATGCTGAATAGGAGCAGTGCTGCTGTGGGAGCAGGAAGCCCGGCCAGGATCGCTGGTCTCGACCGTCTTGAAGCTCAAGTTGCATCCTTGGAGCGGAGTCAAGAGAAGATGACAAGAGAGTTCATTAAGGGTCATTCAGCAATGCTTAACGAGTTGGTCCAACAAAAGGAGAGTATGGAAGGAATGAGGTCAGCGTTACTTTCAGGCTTCCAAGATATGAAAATTGAGTTGGCAAACCTCTGTGTAGCCATGCAAGACGCCAAGACTTTAGCAGCCTTCGAGTTGAAGCAGGAGCACATGAGTTGGGAGTTTGCTCAAAGTCAAAAAGAAATGCTGGCTCAAATTTCCTCCAATAGAAGCACTGTTGATGACCTCAAGATGGCGATTGCTAAGGGATTTGAAGACGTTAACAAGCAAGTTCAAAGTGCCACCACTACCATTGCTAATCAAGCAGCACTGATTGCCGAAAAGGCCGCTACACGTGCTACCAGGCACTACCAAGGACCTGAAATGGTGGCTGCCCTAAGCGCAAATGTTTCTGCCAACGCAACTCCTCAGCCGGCAACGAATACTTCGCTCTCTGGGATTCAAAAAACTCCTAGTAACGATACGAAATTTTCAACGGAGCCTCCAAAAGGATTTGTCTTTGTACCAAATGAACCAAAGACAGCTCCCAAAGGCTTCGTTTTGTTGCCTGAGGCCGCGAAGATAGCCCCCATATCCTCGACCCCCAGCACGGACCCCCCTGCGACAACTCTGGTCACACCCACGTCCACTACGGCTACGGCCGTCCCAGCTCTTGGCGCAATCAAATCATCCGGGGTTTTAAGTTTCGAAGACAAGTCGCTTAAGCTGGACGACGCTGCCTCGGCCTCGAGTGTTGTCTCAGCCATCAACGCATGCACTAATATGCTAACTTTAGTATTCGCCGGAAACACAGTGGGTGTCGAGGCAGCAAGGGTCATTGGAGAGGCGCTGAAGAAACACCCAGAGCTGGAAAGGGCCAAGTGGAGGGACATGTTCACAGGCCGAAGCCGCACCGAGATCCCTGAGGCGCTAAAGCTGCTCAGTCAAGGAATCATCTCAGCGCAGTCCCACTTGGTTGAGTTGGATTTAAGTGACAATGCCATAGGGCCCATTGGCATGGAGGGCATAGTAGAGTTGCTTGAATCCCCTTGCTGCTACACCCTCAAAGAGCTTAAATTGAACAACACTGGATGTGGGGTCACGGGTGGCAAACGTCTTGCCAAGGCTTTGTTGAAGAATCATGACCAAAGCTCGAAGCTAGGAAAACCTTTGTCGCTCAAGGTCTTTACCCTGGGTCGCTCGAGACAAGTAAGCTTCCATTTCATAAATATATTTGTTGTTAAGTGTTGCTCTTAAGAATTCTCTCTTTTTCCGACATGTATACGAATTATCAAGCCTATTTCAAGTGTCACGTCATAATTCATTTCTCTTATTGCTCTAATAGGAGAACGATGGCTCCTTAGCCCTCTCGGAGGTGTTCAGCAAGATGACAAGCTTAGAAGAGGTTCGTATGCCTCAAAATGGCATCTACCACCAAGGTTTGACTGCCCTGCTCAATGCCCTGGCACTGAATCCTTCAATGCGCATATTGGACCTCAATGACAACACATTCACGGTGAAAGGAGCTGAGGCTTTGGCTAACGTACTGCCCAAAATGCCAAACCTTATCTCCCTGAAT
The DNA here is from genome assembly GCA_028566655.1 of Metis holothuriae. Lineage (NCBI taxonomy): Eukaryota > Metazoa > Arthropoda > Copepoda > Harpacticoida > Metidae > Metis > Metis holothuriae. The sequence continues at coordinate 2,945 of JAOXNJ010188085.1, forward strand.
CTCGGCGACTGCCTTTTGAAGAACGAAGGAGCCAAACTTGTCATTGCAGCTCTAAGAAAAAGTTGCACTAAACTTGAAAATGTTCATTTCGATTCAAATGAAATGAGGGCTGATGTGGGTTTGGAGGCTATTGAAATGACCCTTGAGAAACCAAGTCTTAAGATGCTTACATTGGATGCCAATCAGTTTGGTTCCAAAGCCATTGATGACATGATGGCCCTATTGAAAAGTGGAGGTAAAGAAGACGTTGTAGGTGACATCGAAGACGATTGTGAGCCTGAGGATGAAGATGAAGTAGATGAGGACGATGAAAACTACGAGGATTACGAGGAGGAAGACGAAGATGACCACGAAGTGTACGGTGACGAGGAAGAGAATGGAAAACAGGAGCTTGATTTGTCAACTAATGAAGGTCCCAAAGCGGCAAGCTCAAACATTTTCTCATTCAGCTTCGGAGCCCCTAGAGCAAACAGTACTGAGACCTCATTGGCCACTTTGGCTACTACTACAACAGTGTCGATATTTGGTACGTCGAATACAACTGCCATGAATGCCAGTAGCAACATCTTTGGCACCAAATCCGTTACTGCTACAACAACGTCAGCAACACCTGCTTTGACTACTGGCGGTAGTTCGATCTTCAACACATCATTCAATACATCTTCCGAAAAGCCGTCGCTTTTTGCTAACTTGTCGTTGACGAGCAGTACTCAAGAGGACAACAAGAATACTTCGGGCTCCATATTCGGCAGTGCAGAGCCGGTAGTCGGCAAGGGCGTCGACTTGTCCGCTAACAAGAACTTGTTCAGCTTTGCCTCGTTGGCCTCCGGCAAGACCGATTTCAGCAACAACGGCAATTTCTTGCCGCAAAACAGTAACAGCTCGTTTAGTTTCAAGGGGGCTGGTACAGCCATCTTCGACAAAAGCACTGACAACACTGACCACGATGAGGGGCTCCATCAAGAGGACGATAGTCACGATCCCCATTTCGAACCGGTTGTACCTCTACCCGAAGTAGTAGAAGTGAAAACTGGAGAAGAGGACGAGACGGTGCTCTTCAAACACAGAGCCAAAGTCTATAGGTAGGTCCCATTGACAAATAACATGAGATTTTGAACCGTAGAACATCGACTTAATTTTGATTGTTCTGAATTAGGTTTGATCCAAGTACCAAGGAGTGGAAAGAGCGAGGGGTAGGCGACATCAAGATTCTGGAACATCCCGAACTCATCACTTACCGCGTTCTTCTTCGCCGCGAGCAAGTTTTGAAGCCAGCTTGTAACTTCCTGATTGATCCTAATATAGAGTTGGAAGCCATGGCTGGCTCCAATACATCACTATGCTTCTTCGTAATGGATGCCGCAGAAGGGGAACCCAAAATGGAGAAGTTGGCCGTCAAATTTAAGTTAGTGGAGACCAAGGATGACTTCAAAAAAACCTTTGAAGAGTGCCAACAAAAGAAGAAGGAGAAAGGCTCACCTCAAAAGTGAAACTCCTCCTTTCATTGTTCCAGCGATTGATCTATTTGGGATTAAGAGAGGCTTAAGTGTACTATTTAAGCTAGCGTGCAAACAAGTGGAAAGCTTCAAGACAAGACATTAACCTGGGTACTTCACGTACCATACGAGAAGAAAAGATGTACATTGCTTGGTTGGCATATAGTAGAGATAAGGTGATCAATGGATAAGATCACGTTTAATTGAAAAAACCTACATCTTACTCCCCCTCTCTAACAGTGTGCTAGACGTCGTGTTCAACTATCTTTCTTCTTTTTTCTTGGTGAACCTCGAGTGTTTCCGGGTTTCTGTGTGGAGCATTGTGCCGCGATGTGAGGAAAAGAGCATTCAATAAAGAAAGTTTCATTAAATCCGACCACTTTTATTTGACCTCGTTGTAGCAATTCTTTAGACGTATAAAGAGAAGGCCACTTTCTGCTCGGTCTGCCTTACAGCAGTGTTCATTTGACAGTACATCAATGACGGAAATGACAGTTGTGTTTGGAACATGGAAATTTTGAGTATACTTACAAAAAGGCGGTGAAATGCAAGGCCAATGTACGTGGTAGACTTTTAAGGCTCTCCGAGTGCTCTCATCAATTATTTTGCAATGAGTAACCTTATACCTAATTATACCTTAAGTTCTGGGTCATTACTCGTGTTTGTACAGATCAGAGAAATTATAGATCGATTTATTGATTGCGTATTTGAGTTTCTTTTGTCTTCGGACGGATACGATTGCTTCATTGACTTATCCTCGTCAATGCGGTGTACCTATAGTGCCGAAACTTCCACTTACGCCTCATTAGCGATCTTCTTCGTGGAATTGCCACTGTTGTTGCCTTCTTGAATGTCTCTCTGAGCCCTGGAGATCTTGAGCTTGTCGACAGGCGTTGACTCTCCGGCCTCAATAGCGAAGAGCTTTCGTTTTTCCTTAAAACTCAAAGCTGCACCGTCTGTGTTTATGCGATGCTGAGCTTCCTCAGCTTTTGCCTGTAGTCGCCTCGTTCTAGGGTCCCTTTAATAGTAACGAAAGTTTTCGTTATTTAAATTTCATAGGAAGCAAGGGTCTAAATGGAACGTACTTGTACACTTCTTGAGCTCCAATGACACTAGGTGTGTGACCACTGCTCTTATTCGGGTCGAAGGGTATTGTCGTCACTTCTTCACTATTTGCATTCAAGAGCGTTTCAGCCTCGCTTAAGAAAGCCTTGTAAATGATTAATAAACATTTCATTAGTGAAAACACACAAAGTGGATGAAAGTAGATATTTGGGCTTTAGGCTTGAGGTAAGGGTACAGCTTACATTAGGATCCTCTCTGCTCACTCTGCCCGATTGTCCTTCCAGGTCCTCACTATCCCCTGAAGTGTTGTTACTATCATTGTTAAGGCTACTGGTACCCCCACTGGTATCCCCGTTGTTGTACACGGGCTCAGTATTGACAAATGAGACTTTCTTCACAGGCGTCGACTGATTACTACTTCCAATGCCATTCTCAATCTTCTCCTTATTTCCATTACCACCGTTGTTGCTCACTAGTGTGTCCAACCTCTTTGACACACTTTGCTCATTTTTCAATTGCCTGTTTTGAGCCTCTTTCAACAATGATTGCTCTGCCATGGTAGCCAGTTGAAGTTGACGCCGCTTGGCTTCAATCTCTCCATGTTTCTTTTCTATGATGTCATCACCCTTGTTATTGTACTCAGCAACTCGACGTCTGAACTCTCGTTCCACGTGTGACAAACGAAGTTGCTCAAGTTGTGCTGACGGAGCTGAAGGTGCTGAGTGACGCTCTCGTCTAGGTAGCGATCCACTTTCGAACTGCATAATACAGATATTGTTATTGGTGTAAAATAATTAATACCGTAGTATAAATCATTCTCAAAATCTGCCTACAAGGTCATACTGTACTACTTTCTGGTAAGAGCAAGTTCATCATTACATTAATTTCTGTAACCACGCATACCTGATGCTGTTGCCTCTCCTCCTCTTTCTGAGGTTCTTGGAATCTCACCCGATTCCCACTGTGTTGATTTACCCCATTATTATAAGAGTGGCGGCCAGTCTTAGGCCCTTGATTGCCTCTATTCAGAGTATTACTGTTCTCATTTCGGAAGTCTCTTGTAGGACTACTGCTAATGTTGCCTGTGTCGGCGTTGGGTGAGTGTTGTGCAAAGTTCCTTATAGGTTTTTCTGGTCCAACGATCGATGTGTTTGTAACGACACGAGGGGTAGCATGGACCAATGACGACTCAAGTTCACTCTGTACTGGAGACGGAGTATGAGTGTTCATGGGAGCAGTGTTATTAGCCCTCATGTGGAGCATTGGACCATTGTCGTATGAGCCAACGTTCTGGTAATAACTCTGTTGTTCTTCCTGAATAACACTGGTCGAAATATGGGCTGATATAGGCCTAGTAAGGGTTCCACCGTTTGCATTTCCCCGTGGGGAGAGATTCTGTACCGACGAAGACCTGATGCTGTAGCCATTGGTTTTTGTATGTTGTTGCCGTTGAGCAGCCGTTGCCAGTAGTGGATAGCCAGATACATGATGTCCTAAATGACTCTGGTTTTGGTACGTTGGCTGATGGTCCTGGAGCGATAGAGTTGATTTAGACGGCTGACTCATGATAGAAGGCCGGTTGGTGTGACTCTGAGGTGACACTTGAGCTCTCTCTGACAGTCTTCTCTGATCAACAGGTCTGTGATCATTACTAACTGATCGGCCTAAAAGTGGCGATGGCTGAGACAACAGTGTGGCAAGCCCATGGTGAATAGCTCCTTGAACTGCAACTTCCAGCTCCACCACCGCCCCTGTCTTCATCATGATCTCTGCAGCTCTTTCTTGACTTATGCCAATCAGACTGTGACTGTCGACAGTCAACAACTGATCGCCAGCCCTCAATCTGCCATCCCTGTGGGCTGCTCCTCCCTCAACAACAGCCTTAATGTAAATGCCAAGTTTATCATGACCTACACCCTTGGCTCCTATGATACTCAGACCCATACCTCCTGATCCCTTGGCCAACCTTATCAACTGAACGGCTTGTTGCTGCTGTTGGGGCACTGACGACATGGAAGACACCGAGGTGATTGAAGGCTTCATTGTTGAATTAGTAGCAGAAGAGGAGGGAACTGGAGAACCGCCATTGTAGCTGTTATTCGTCACTCCGTGATTTGTCACGTGACTTGCTGGAGGACCTTTAGGGTGAAGAGGGGGCGATGGCATGATGGGTGTCGCCGGAGGTTCGAATCTATCCATATATATAGTCCAGAAGCCATTGGAGGTGGTTTGTGGTGTGAGAATGCAAAGGCCCACTTCCTGCAAGGGTCCAATGAACTCGACAAGTCCATTTGGCACGCCTCTTATTATGTCACAGCTGTAGCCATCTTCGGGCAATAAGAAGGGTAGTTGGAGCATTTGATCTTCCTCAACTCTGATTTCTCGACCCTCTGCTATCAGAGATTCGTCAACTGTGTTTTCCGCCACTCTGACAATCGTGTCAATCATCTTCGATGAAATAGGAGTCTCATTAGTGTCCGGTTGGTACTGATGTAGAAGGGCTTTCAACTGCAAACTATTCAGCTTGTAACAAATGGAACTGACACTGGCAATGTCCTCAGGACTCTTCTTTCTGGCGAGCAGGAGGTGTGAGGCTTGAATTACTCTAGCCAAGTGACACTCAGCAGCCAGTTCGAGTCCTTGGCGCTCCGCCCAACTCTCAATTAGAGAGAGGCGACGTTTCAATCTTAATCCCCATAAGCAAGTGCAAAGGTTTTTATGCTGCTGTTGCCCATGGATGAGTTGATTAAACGTCCACATGTTGATGAAGTGGAAGAGTTGCGAAAACAATTGGATAGTTAGGGCTGCGTTAACACGACACTTGCGTAACAGATTCATGCTTGAACTTAGAATCTGATTAATTCTTGCCATGGCCTCCTGTTCCTTGCTCTCTTCATCACTTTCTATGAGTATCAGAGGCATTTGATGTTCTAAGTCTCTTTGTAGACCAATTACCAACTGCTTGAAGGCCAAGTGCACCACTTCAGCCAGTGTGTCTTGGGCTCTGATGGAGAACGATGTTATATGTCTATCAAATTTCAAAAAGTGCAATAGTTCAGAAGCATTGGCCATCCAAAAGGAGAGACGTAGAACATCGTGACCTCCTCGTTGTTGTACGGTCACGTAAATGAGCTCTGCCACGTGATTGAGCATCTCTGTAAGTCTCACAGCTCTTTCTTCAGGTATCAATTCGGGTCTGTAGTGAGTAGAGGCCCTGAATCTAGTGGCCATATAAAGTGTGTAAGTAGGTGCCAGTTTGAAGTGGGCGTTATTCGGATCCAGACTTAAGGTCAATGAGTTGAAGAATGCCTCTTCGCTCTCTTCCCGGAACTCAAGAACTGCTGGGAGTATATTGTCGCCTCCTCCGATCATGTTACTGCTGTTAGTCATGTAATTCGGTACTGCACTAGCACTTCTGTTGGAGTACTCATTAGCCACGTTAATGTTCGCTGTAGCAGAATTTTGAGCGTTCAATTTGTAGTGCTCTAAGTGCGAGGGGTCGATGAAGCGGAAGCTCTTTTCAGCTCCAAAACGAACCACACATCCATGCTGAAAAAATCAATGATAGAATTCGTCATATCAGTTATGATATCACGCTATGAAGTGAAGTTTGGGTAAAGGTAAAAAACCTGGAGAATGGTTGTTTCGTGAATTCTTTGGTCATTGACAAAAGTTTCTGCATCTCTGTGACAAGGCGTGAGGGTAACGAGTCCGTCTGTGTGAGCCAGGACGCAGTGTCTTGGTTTGACTCCTTTGGCATTGCTCAGGAGTAATGAGGGTCCATTACTCCCAATGCTTGATCCCACTTCTGTCACGTTGTGACCGATGAGAGTCCGTTGCCCCTGTATGAGTTCACTACCATCTCGGCTGTTTACTTCGAACATGAACGGAAGACGTTGATTGTCACTTGTAGTCGTCATTGCTGAGCCACCACTCTGCTTTTTGCGACGACGAGGACCGTTGAGTGTATCGGAGGGACGACCACGAACGTGGAACGTTACCACACCTGGTTAACCAGATGATTAGAAGTTCGTGATCGTAGTTTAATAATAAAGGGTAAAATCATAAAGGTAGTTTTATCATTCAAAGTGTTCGTTTCTTACCACTGGATGGAGTATGATCCATTAAGATGCCCAATGGACATTCATCATCGTCCAAGACGATCTCTCTGAGGACAACCTGTCTCTCCACGTCACTGACAATCTCAACCAAACAAAAGTTTCCCGCCTCTCTACGATCCTTGCCATACTTCTCCAGCATTTCTTCAACCACAAAGCCAGCAGTGTCTCCGACAGACAACAACAAAGTCTTGTAAGGCACCTCTTTACAGAGTGCCTCACCGTAGATCTTCAACGTGCCTCCAGTATCTGGACCTCCATCTTTGCTTCGGAACTGCTGTAACTTACGCTCCAACTTCTGCTGGCGACGACGTCGCATCACAGCCTCAGGATTTGAGATGGAACGCGTGAAGCTCGAATCAGGCAACTCTAAACAACACAGAAACCATGAGAAGATTTATGCATTACATATAGAAGTATCAATGACGAAAATCGGAAAATTCGTCTTGGAGCTCTAAAACGATAGATCTGACCGTTGTAGAGTTTGTGAGCGACCCCTTCTTCGTCCTTGTTGTTGATTTCGTTGTTCTCCTTTTTGTTGGCCTTGTTGATCTTCTCCTGCTTCTTCAACTCCTTCTTCTCTCTTTTGGAGAGCTTTCTCTTGAAGTTTCCTCCGTTCTCCTCACTTCCCTGGGGCTCATCGCTTCTCTTAGGCAACTGAGTAACCTCGTCAATGCGTCTGAGCAGAAATCTTCCCTCTCTGTCGTCTTTGTGCCAGTTGAGCTGGACGAGCAGCGGCTTCTCCTCGTTATTGAGGCGTCGCTCGAAGCTCTCGTGGATCTCGTA
>JAOXNJ010188201.1:0-10406 GCA_028566655.1 Metis holothuriae
TTTGACTTCTTCGAGTTTGAACGGCTTGATGATTGCTTCGATTTTTTTCATCGTCATTTCCATAGAAGCGTGAGGCGTGCCAATGAGCAAGAATTTTCATGCAAAAGGTGAATTTTTTTGAAAAAAGAGAGATTGGGCTAGCTTATTTTAACCCAGATTAGGCATCAGAAGGCAACTTCTCACCTCGCTGCGCTTTCTCCTCGCGCAGCGTGGTGAAGAAAAGCAAGACCGCGGCCACACAAATGCAGCTATCCGCCACATTAAACGAAGGCCAGTGCTTGTCGCCAATATAAAAGTCCAGAAAATCAACCACATAGCCGTGTTTGAGGCGGTCAGTTAAGTTGCCCAGAATCCCGCAAATGAGCAGCGAAATGGCCACAGCCGAGAGCCACGATTGGCCTAACTTGCCACGAATCCAAAGAAACATCACCACCGCGAGGACTGTGCTAGAGAGAATGCCAAAAAACCAGTTCGCCCCACTCCAGCCAGAAAACTTGCCAAAGGCCACGCCACGGTTATGCACCCGCACCAAGTTAAAAAAACCATCAATAACGGTAATAAAACGGATTTTCACCTCTGGCTCTTGAGATACGTCAGCATCTAGGGGCAAGTACCCAATTTTCTGCGTCGCTGCGTCGGCTTGACTCGCCTCTGGGTGAGAGCTAGGAAGAGCAAACCAAGTTTCCCGCCAGTTCTCTGGATCAGCAAATTCAGCAACAATCCAGTTTTTGCTCCATTGATCGAGCCAGTACAGCGGGGCTGTAATCAGCAGCAAGTAGAGCAGAATGCGAACCAAGGTGTCTTTCATGAAGCAAAGAGCGCCTAGTGTAGGGCAAAATGAGCAACATTCCAGCAAATTCTTTCCAGCTCAAGTGTACTCGAAGCTTAGAAATGTTTTCCCAGCAAAGTAACTTCACAACGCACCAAAGCACGCTCAGTAAATTGCTTCAGTCTCCAATAACTCTCGCAAATCAAGTTTGAGAGTGGCGCGCCGGGGAGGATTCGAACCCCCGACCTCCTGATCCGTAGTCAGGCGCTCTATCCAGCTGAGCTACCGGCGCGTGGTGCTTCCATAAATATGAAAGGCAAGAAAAATACTCCATTTCAGCGCTCTGACAAGTTCTTTTTCTCAAGAAATTTTCTCGACGCTCGCCAAAGCGCTCCCAAGGCAAGCATCACTGCTGGTCTGGAGCCGCTTGGCCACGCTCCTCTGGCGGCAAAAACCGCGGTTCCTGCGACTGACTTTCTCGACTAGAGCCCATCTCTTGACCCGAGCCAAGCAACCAAGTCTCCTGTAAAATCTTGTAGCCCATGAACGCAAACAGCAACAAGGCACAGCCGACATAAAGCGGCTCCAGCAACTTCGGATGCACCGGCTTACCACGCAGTTTTTCGATAATTGACAAGGTGATGTGCCCGCCATCCAACACAGGCAGTGGTAGCAGATTCAATATCGCCAAGTTGATGTTCAAAATCACCGAAAACCAGAGCACGCGACGCCAATCGGTTTGAAACAAACGATAGTACATATTGCCAATACCCACGGGGCCTGCCAAGTCATTGACGCCGACGCCACTTTTGCTGGAAGTTAAGGCCCTGAGCGTGCGAACAATCATTGTCGAGGCCTCGTAGAGCTGCTCCCCCACCCCAGGTCTCACGATTTCTGGGTTTATTTCACCTGCGAAGGCAAAGCCAATTCCGGCCAATTTGCGCTCAAAGTTTTCGGGTAAGTCAGGCTGGCGCGCAGCCAGCGTCACCTCGCGGGTTTCGCCCTGCTCGTTGAGCACAGTGAGCTGCGTGGGCTCGCCAGTTTGTAAAATTAAGCTCAAAGCCACCGAAGTTTTCAGCTCCACCCCATTGGCGGCTAAAATTTTCTCGCCCACCTTCAAGCCCGCCTCCGCTGCGGGGCTGTGCTCCATGACTTGACCAATGGAGAACTCCATCTCGGGAAACACTCCAATGTTGCGCGGCACAGAACGCTGAACCCAATGCTTCGGCTGCTGCTCAGGAGTCACCATCACGGTTTCCACCTCACCGCCATCAGCGCGCTCAATGCGCAGTTCGATAGTGTCTTGGGTGGAGAGAACAATGCGCTCTTGTAGTTGCAAAAAGGTCTCCACCTCTTGGCCATCGACTGCCAAAATACGATCGCCCACCATCACTCCAGCCTCCGCCGCAACGCCGTCTGGCTCCAGAGCGCCCACCAAGGGCTCAGCGCGGTTGCCATCTGGGAAGCCAATGACGGCCACCATCACGGCAAACACCACCGCCAACAGAAAGGAAAACAGCGGTCCAGCAAAGGCAACGATGATTTTATCCAGTGGGGTAATCGGCGGCAACTGGGCAGAAGCCTGCGCCTCAAGACCCACTTGGCTCTCTTCGCCCTCTTGGCCTAGCTGATTTACTGGACCTTCCTCAGAACTGCGGTTTTTGCCTTCGATAGCCTCCATCGGTGCCATTTGCGGCAGCGCGACAAAGCCCCCTAAGGGCAGCCAACCCATCCCCCACTGAACGCCCTTGTGCTCAAACTTGAGCCAAGGTTTGCCAAACCAGATTTGGAAGCGATCCACCTTCAAGCCCCGCCACAAAGCCGCCCAGTAATGGCCCAGCTCGTGGACAAGAATCATCAAGTTAAACACTAAGATGACCAAGAGGATTAGGCCCAGAGAGGAGAAAATCTGGCCCAGAGTGGAGAGAACATCAGCCATAGCAGAGCCACCAAAGGGCAAAGCAAGGCCGCGGGCAAGCCATTTTAGTTTAGCTTGTACAACGAAAAAATTTGCGCCAATTAATTGTTCTCTTTAATCTCAAAGCTAATGAAAGCGCTCATAGCACGAAGAGTCATCCTGATTCTTGCCTGCCTTGGAGTGAGTGTGTATTGGTACTTGGATGTGAGCTTGGGTTTTGTCATTGCCCTTGGGCTTAGACCCATATTGATTGGCTTGTTGGCTGTTCATTTTTGGTCAAAAGCCAACAGGCTTAGACGCATTTGTTTAACCATGGGGCTGGCCACTTTGAGTGTAGTTCTTGCCACCTTAGTTTACAGCTTGCAAACTAGTTTTCGTTATATTCTTGGGGATCCCGAAACTAAAGCAATCACCCAGCTGTTAATTCTTTGGACAATTTTCTGGAGTATTCTTGTTGCAGAATTTTTCACTTCAATCCAAAGAAAGAGATGGAGACCAAGGCCGGAGGAGACACTCACAGAGAATCTTGAATAATTTGCCTTTTGTTTCAGTTGAATGAGCTGATGAAAAAACAATCATTTGTAAGTATCCTTGGCCTTAGGGTATCTCTAAGAACCTAATTATAGTCAGCAACGCAGCAATTTTTTTCTCTATCGAGAAGGAGACAATTCTTGGCGGCTCCTTTGTGATACCAAGGATTTGTCTCTGACGAAGATAGAGGGAAAAAGGGCAAGTTGATGGCAAAAGTAGGTTTTTAGAGGTGCCCTTATTTTAGTTTTAGCGCAAAAAACGCTTCAAGAGCTGGTAGGTTTTGCCTCTGGGCGGCAGGGCTTCGAAGGGGTCTTTGTTGAAGCGGCGCTCGCAGATGCTGCGTTGGGTGCTGAAGGATTCAATGCCTGCGCGTCCTCGATAGCGCCCGTAGCCGCTTTGACCTACCCCGCCGAAGGGAAGCTGGTGGATGCTGGCTTGTTTGAGGGTGTCATTGATGCAGACACTGCCGCTTTTGAGCTGCTGGATGGCGAGTTCATTAAAGGCGCTGTCTTGAGAGAAGAGGTAGAGAGCCAAGGGTTCTCCCCGTTGTTGCAAGGGGGTGAAGAGGCTTTGTTGCAGTTCGCTTGGGTTGTAGCTAAGAACGGGCAGAATAGGGCCGAATATCTCTTCTTGCATGGCGGGATGCGTCCACTCCAGGTCGCGTAAGATGCGCGGAGCGAGGTGGAGCTCTTCGGCTTTGTCTTGGCCGAGGGTGAACTCCTGCTCGCTATGACCCAAGAGTTTTTGCAGCCGCTCATAGTGGTGTGGACTGATGATGTGGGCGTATTCTTGAGGCTCATCCCACGGAGCAGATTCCAGTTCGCGTTGAAGGTGGTCTATGAGTTCATCCTCTTGTTCTTCAGGCACTAAAACGAAGTCTGGCGCGAGGCAAGTTTGCCCTGCGTTAAGCAGCTTGCCGAGCAAAATGCGGCGGGCGGTGATAGCCAAGTCAGCACTTGGGTGGACGATGGCGGGACACTTGCCTCCAAGTTCCAGCGTGCACGGAATCAAATCACGAGCAGCGCGGGCAGCAACAAGATTGCCGATTAGGGTTGAGCCGGTGTAGAAGAGGTAGTTGCTGGGCAGCTCAAGGACTTGTGCAGCGACTTTTGCATCGCCCAAGATGGCGGTGGCGTGCTTAGGCGGGAAGGCTTCCGCCAAGATTTTGGCAAGGAGCGCCGCACTAGCAGGAGCGAGTTCGGAAGGTTTTAAGATGACCGTGTTACCCGCGGCAATGGCGGCAATCAGCGGGGCAAGGGCGAGTTGAAAAGGGTAATTCCACGGGGCAAAGATGGTGCAAAGACCATGCGGCCAAAGCGTACTTTGCGAACGAGCTGGCTGGAAGTAAAAGGGCGTGGCAACGCGGCGGGGCTTGAGCCAACGCTTCATCTTGCGCAGAGTGAGCTTCAAGTCCTGCTTGAGGAACAGCGTTTCGGCCAAGTAGGCTTCGATTTCTGGTTTGTTGAGATCACTTTTCAGAGCCGCATGGATTTGAGCCTCTTTGGCTTCGAGCACTTGGGCAAGCTGTTTGAGCGCGGCTTTACGAGCATCAAAGGGCAAGGTGTTGCCAGCAGCAAAGTAGGCTTGTTGGGCTTGGGCGATTTGCTCAAGCTTTGCTGAGCTTTGGCTTGTTTGGGTGCTCATGGAGACTTCAATTTACTTTGCTGCATGTATCGGGATCACGAAAGTAATAAATAGACCCGCAATAAATCAAAAGTCCACAATTGCCCTAAAGGAGCGTGGGCATCCTGCCCGCGAGGGGAAAAATGGCAACGAAGTTCACATTTTTGTGGTGCAGAGCTGGAGGGTGCTTTTGGTTTTTGAATGTGGGGGAAATGGGTTAGTTGTTTGGTTTAATTGCACAATTGCAGATGATTTGATAGCTCACCTTCGCGGGCAGGATGCCCACGCTCCTTTGGCCCACGCTCCTCTGATTAATCTTGAGCCACTCCCTCATCGCCTATATTTTTTCTTGCCGTTTGCCTCAAAAGTCTCTTTTGTAGGAGATGAGCGCAGACCAAGAAGAAACTTCCTCAGCACCTCCCTCCCCTGCAGATCATTTGGCCCAAGAATCCGAAGCCGCTCAGGAGCTCATCAAGACTCTGCCTGAAGAATGGCAATCTCAGGGGCAATTTCTGCTCCAAGAACAAGGGCTGTTGCCTGTCATCGCAAAGAATCCTCAGCAAAACCAGTGGCAAAACTGGCAGCAAACAGCTCAACTGCGCTGGATCATCACCGCTGCACTGCTCTTGCTGGCCTTGGCTTTTACTGCCTCCCAGTGGAACTTGCTCCTCAGTCCGAAAACTGGCTTTATCCCGACCTTGCGCCCTCTTTTCGATTACTCCTTTGCATTGGATGGGGAAGAACCAGATTTCACCCTCAGAGAAGACCCGCAAAACCCCTACACCCAAAAAGAGCGCCTGCTACAAACTCAAGATTGGCAGGCTTTGCACGACCTAGAGCCAGAAAACCCCATCTGGCATCAGCGCGTAGTGATGGAGGCCATGGAGTTCCAGGAAAACCCGCCCGCAGATTGGCAGCAGAAATGGGCTCAAATAGACCCAGACAATGGCATGCTGTTGATGGCCCAAACAATGGCTGAGCTAGGCAATGGCACCGACGAAGTGTACACCATGGAGAAGGACGAGGAAACTGATGAGAATCTCTACACCATCCATGACCCAGAGCGCTTTGAAGCAGTTCGTGACCAGCTCTATCTGGCCCTGGAGAAGCCGCGAGTTGAAGCCTACGGGGTGATCCAACTCGTCTTAGCAAGCCACTTTCCGCAAGGCAAACGCCCGCTGGATCATCCCAGTCAGGCAAAAATCAAGACGCTCGCTTCGCTGTTTTCCGTTTCCGTGCCCTCGACCACCATGCAGCTCGGAGCAGCACGCCACCTTGCCGCAGAAGCCATGCGAGCAGCAGAAGAAGAGGACGAAGAGGCCTTCACCCAAGCCTTGCAAGCAGCCACTCGATGGATTGAACACGAACTCAACAATGAGCAAGAAACTCTCATCGAGTATTTGGTCTCCTTCGCCATCATGCGCATTTTCACCCATGATTTCACCCGCGCTGCTGAACTCTTGGGCAAAGAAGAGCAAGCAGCGCAGTTAATTGAGTTCGGGAAAGCGCTAGAAGAGCGCAAAGAGCGCATGGACAAGTTGCCAATAATCGACAATCCAAGCAGACAGATGAGCACCCTTTCCGCCATTGCAGAACCATCAGTGAGCAGAATCATAGAAACCCGCCCGCCCTTTGTCGCAGAAAATTACGCTGCGGGAGTGCGCGAAGAACGGGCTTGGGGCTTTTCCGCCTCCTTGTTGATCACCTTTGTGCTGCTGCTCATCTTAGTCATCCCCCTCCACTGGCTTGCGCGGGCAGCAAACGGAAGCCTGCGCACCCAGCTAAGCTCGCGCCTGCTTGGCCTTGCAAACTGGAAACACTGGCTTGCATTAGCACTCTGGTCTTGGGCATTGCCCCTATTCCTGATGCTGGCCGCACGCTACACAGAGCCAAGCAGCAATTTGGGCTATTCCCTGCTCTATGGCATGGGCTACAGTTCCGATTTAGGCCACCCGCTGCTCATTTTCCTGCTGGTGATGCCAATCACCCGCTGGTGGGCACGCAAACTTTTGCCCAGCAAAAACAAAGCCCAAGACCAAGCTTGGCTCTGCTTAGATCTTTGCTGTCTTGTACTCGCGCTCATCCTTGCCATCAGCTTGCAAGCCCTTCCTCATCTGGGTGAAGTTGTTCCTTCTTCTCTCTTTTCATCTCTTTCTCAATTGTCTTATGTTCTAGAAATGGAGATAACAACAGCGATGATCATCATTGGCCTAGGCCTCCTTCTCGCCTTTGGACAAAGCTTAGTCGGGCTGGTCTATCCCGCGCTCAAACGCCAGCAAACCCCACTTTGGCTAATGGCAAGTTCTCACGCCGCCCTGCCGCTGTGGGCGCTGTGGGCTGTGAGCTTGATGACCATAAGCCACTTCCAGCAGCAAGAAGCCGGCTACTTTGCCTACCAAGACGAAGCACTTATCTCCATTGAGAAACATACCTTCTCGGAAATGGTCATCACTCGTCAAGCTCAGGATGAAATTCGCGCACTCTGGCCCCAGCCAGCGCAAGGCATAACTCAGCCAGAGTCCTCATCAAACGCTGAATAACTAAATCCCAAGGGAGCGCGGACATTCCTGTTAAGCGAAATTCAAAAAATCCTCCCGCAGAGGCGCTGAGGCGCAGAGACATTGGCAGCCGTGGCATCAAGGAAAATTTCTTCGTCCAATATCTCCGTCTTGTTTTTATTGAGGGTATCTCTAAGAACCTAATTTTAGACAGCAACGCAGCAATTTTTTTCTCTATCTAGGAAGCGACAATTCTTGCTATCCAAGTGATAACAAGGATTTGTCTCTGACGAAGATAGAGGAAAAAAGGGCAAGTTGATGGCAAAAGTAGGTTTTTAGAGGTGCCCTTGAGAAGGTTTGGAAAGGTAAAGACAGCTCAAGACCGTCCAAAGGAGCGTGGGCATTCTGCCCGCGAGGGGAAAAATGGGAACGAAGTTCACATTTTTGTGGTGCAGAGCTGGAGGGTGCTTCTGGTTTTTGAATGTGGGGGAAAGGTGTTAGTTGTTTGGTTTAATTGCACGATTGCAGATGATTTGATAGCTCACTTTCGCGGGCAGGATGCCCATGCTCCTTTGGGGCGCCTCCTTGGCGAGATATTCCCACTCGCCTCTTGCTGCTTGGAGAAAAAATTGCTGCGCTATCACCGAAAAGCAGGTACTAAGAGATGCCCTTAACTCTCGCCCTCTATGGATCTTCTCGGCCACCAAGCCCCTCCTCGCGCTCGCGTGCTGCTCGATGACAGCGCGGGCTTGGAGTTGGATTATGGCCTGCCTGCTGCCTATCAAGCTGACTTCCATGAAGAGGGCAAAGCTGCTCTTGAGGCTGGTCGGCGGGTGCGTGTTCCCATGCGTGGGCGTTTGCGAAGTGGCACTGTGACCGAGCTAATTGCAGCTGGGGAGGGCGAAGTTCCCCGTGGTCTCAAGGCCATCGCCGAAGTTGAGGCGGAGGAACAAAGCCTCACCCCGGGCTTGCTCAAACTTGCCCGCTGGGTCTCTGATTACTACCTCGCCCCGCTGGATGCCACGCTCAAAAGCATCCTCCCAGGTACTCTGCGCGCGGGCGACGCCCCGCTACAGCGCCAAGGCTTACAAATCCTCGACTCAGTCGACACCCCACTCGACGACGAAGGCATTCCCGAGAGCCTCAAACGCGCCCCTCGCCAACGCGCTCTCTGGCAACACCTCGCGCAAAATCCCAGCGAGGCCATTCTCTTGACCCAACTCGCCCGCGAAGGCTTTGACCGCGCTCTCGTTCAAGGCCTGATCAAACGCGGCTTGGCTCAGCAGGTCACCCTCGAAGTCGAGCGCAATCCCTGGGAGAGCGCAGAAATCGCCCCTTCCCTGCCCCACGCCCTCAACGCGGAACAGGCCACCGCACTGGGCATCCTCGCCGAGGAACAAGCCTCCAAAACGCCCAAGCCCGTGCTGCTTCACGGCGTCACCGGCTCGGGCAAGACCGAAATTTTCCTCCAAGCCAGTGCAAAAACCCTCGCCCAAGGCAAGCAGGTGCTGGTACTCGTCCCCGAAATTGCCCTCACCCCGCAGACCATCCAGCGCTTCAAGGCGCGTTTTTCTGAGGCCAAAGAGCGCGTGGCCGTGCTCCACAGCCACCTTTCCGCCGGCGAGCGTGCTGACCAGTGGCGGCGCATCCGTCGCGGAGAGGCCGACATCGTCATCGGCGCGCGATCGGCCATCTTCGCACCGCTGGCCAAGCTTGGCCTGATCATCGTCGATGAAGAACACGAAAGCGCCTACAAGCAAGAACAAGCGCCGCGCTACCAAGGCCGCGACCTCGCCGTCATGCGCGCCCACATCGAAGCCGCTGCCGTGATTCTGGGCAGTGCCACGCCGAGCATCGAAAGCTGGCTCAATGTCGAAGCCGGCAAGTACCGCCTCGCCAGCCTGCCCCAGCGCATTGACTCCGCCAAGTTGCCACTGATTCGCGTGCTCGACATGAAGCGCGAAATGAAACGCATCGAAGCCAAGGGGCCAGCCATCTTTAGCGAGCCGCTGCGCCAAGCGCTTGAGCAACGCTTTGAAGAAGGTCAGCAAGCCATTTTGTTCCTCAACCGCCGTGGCTACTCGCGCTCGCTGCAATGCGGCAGTTGCGGCGAAGCCGTGCGCTGCAAGCACTGCGATGTGGCGCTCACCTACCACCGCAGTGAGGAAATCCTCCTCTGCCACCTCTGCGGCTACCGCCAGCTCATCCCCAAGCGCTGCCCCAGCTGCAGCGAGCCGGGGCTGGCGCAGATGGGCTACGGCACCCAGCAGGTCGAGGAAGTCTTCGCCAAGCTCTTCCCCAGTGCAAAAATTGCCCGCCTTGATGCCGATAGCATGAAGCGCAAACACGCCCTGCAAGAAACACTGGAGCAATTCCAAGCTGGCAAGATCAATGCCCTCATCGGCACGCAGATGATTGCCAAAGGCCTGCATGTGCCCAATGTCACCTTGGTCGGGGTGCTCAACGCGGATTTGGGGCTGCACGCGCCCGATTTGCGCGCCTCTGAGCGGGTGTTTCAGCTACTCGTCCAAGTCAGTGGCCGCGCTGGCCGAGGCGAACTCGACGGCGAAGTCATCATCCAAAGTTGTGTGCCCCACGCCCCTGCTATCCAGTTCGCCCGCCACCACGATGTCGAAGGCTTTCTCGAAGAAGAGGCCAACTGGCGTAAACTCGCCAAGCACCCGCCCTTCCATCGCATGGTGATGATCAGCACCCGTAGCCCCAAGCAGGACTTGGGCCTGTTTGCGCTAGAAAATATCGCCAAGCGGCTCAAGAAAATCTTGCCCCCCCAAGTCGAACTCGGCTTTCCCGTCACCAGCCCCCTACCCCGCGCCCAAGACCTCTACCGCGCCCAGCTCATCCTCAAATCACCGAGTATTAAAAGCATGACTCAGCCGCTCAAGCAAGTTATCGACACTACCCCGATGCCCGAGGAAGTGTTTTTGAGCCTCGATGTAGATCCGTATAGTTTTTGGTAGTAAGGAGTACGGCTTAAGGGCATCTCTAATTACCTGCTTTTAGGCGATAGCGCAGCAATTTTTTTCTCTGGCGCGAAGGTGGCAATCCT